>CAAKMY010071419.1:0-14983 GCA_901111285.1 Corrigiola litoralis
TAACCTCGGGGCACCATTTATGAAAATTTCCTAAGAAATAACGGATAAATTTACTTCTGTATTGCTACACCAACCTACTACTAGGGTAAGCTTAACTTGAATGGAACGGGAGCAAAATCAAAATAGAAAAGTCAGGTTCACGTTAAATTTTTTCAAATTTAGATAAAAGGATAACCGTGCCAATCAAACCCCAAGAATGAGTTAAATGTTAAGACATGCACAAAAATGTTTTCCTACTTGCTACATGAAGAACAGAGAGGTACCCCATGATATTTTCTAGAAGGTGAATTCATCCACAGGCAACTAAACAAACCATACAAAAATAATAGGATAAAAGCTCATATAGCAGAAAGTCCAGCTGAATACGCAAAAAACATTTCTTAATAATTACGAAAAATTGAATTACTTTCAAATGGAACAAACAAGGACTTTAAAGGCAAAGTGGGATAATACATCACTTAGGTAAGATAGATGCCAAAACTCTTTTCACAATAGTCACAACCACACTAACAAGAAAGTATTAAGCCAATGTAATTCCGTTAAAATCACCAACCCTTGAATTGAGAAAAAATGAACCACGCGCTAAAAAAATATGCAAAACTCTTTTTTGTTGGTCCTTGCGATAAATCACAAGCTGCAGGACGTCACACGGATCATTGTATCCTAACAAAAAGCCTCCAATCAGATCATTTATTTTTCAATTAAAATTAGACCGTCTTAGATGGTCACTCCATGGCTTAAAGAGGTCATTTGTTCACAATGTTGATGTAAAGTGGAACACTTCAACTCAACCAGTGACTGTTTTCTAAGTTAATATTAGACCTTATTTTTAGAAATATGTGTTTCTACTCAATTTACTTAGACCTAAAAAAAGTGATGTGCATCCATTTTCTCCTATAAGCAGAGAACACTTCACTTCCACATTTTTTGGTGAACGTACGTGAATAATGCATAAAACAAAATTAGCTACATGGAGCAAAAAGACATAAAAAATGTATCTGACTAGCATACCTTAGGCTGTTCCAACATCCCCCGTGTCCAAATAAGGAGCAACCAGAGCATCCAGTTTCACAAGCCAGAGTGCAACAGCGGACGATGTTTGGGGCAAATTTTGAAAGCATGCAACAAGATCTTGAAGCATGGAATCACAATGGAGTGTAACATTACATTGCAACAACCAATCCACACTAATAGAACCAACAAAATCACCTATAACCTGGATGAGAGCCACAGGGAGAAAACAGATAATTAAACAACATACGCAAAGACATGTCAGCCAAAAATGAGATCACGTTATCAGGAAACAAAAAACTAGATACTGAAACTATACGATACCTGTAACAGCTCATGTAATGAAGAGGTGCGTCTAAGCCTCCGAACCCAAAGATTATGAGCACATTTTTTCCATGCCCCAATCATTGCATCCTCAGGCATAAGTAACTGCGAGAGAAATAAAATCTCAAAACTGTGATATAGCCATTTCAGCCTGAAGCATTTTTTCAGAACATGCTCCTAAAAGTACATCCATATATGACTTTCCCTCTATGCATAGGCCCACTAAATTATTTTCCTGAAAAGTGCATGTAGGCATGCTCCCAGGAAACTGCTTAGTTTGGAAGTCCTAGCATATAATATGTCAATCCAGAAATATCTCACAAACACAAGAGGCGTGCTTTCAAGAAAAAGTATCTCCCTTTTTTGGAAGATTTTGGTGTTAAAAAAAAAGGGTCTGGTGTTCTTCTGGATCACACCCCAACCTTTTACTCCTATGTCAAATTGCTATGCACATGAAGGATATAAATCCCCCCCCCCCCCCCAATTCCTCTCCCCTCCCTTTTCTTCTACTTCACTCGACCCAGTAATGCTGTCAGTCTGGAAGTGCTAGCATGATCAATCTGTATATGTTTGTCAAGGATGGTGTCTTATAAAACTATCCAAATTTATTGATACCTACTACAAGCAGATTTCACACACGGCATCTCAGGCTGTCTAGACTCTAGAGTTAAGTAAGATTTAAACATTTAATTAGGCACTTAAGCTACCAAAGACAACGAAAATCCTACACAAAACAGCGCTAAGATTGGATTGTGAAGAAAGATGTGTGAGCATCAACATTTTGATGAATTAAACACCTAGATCAAAAAGAACAGACAGCATTTCAGTGCTGAGCTGGACTTGTTCATCTAGATAGAAGACAAAAAACCTATTTCACATCGTAAATACCATACTTTAGCCAAAAATGAACACATAGCTGAAATATGACAGAAGATGTCAGTTATCCCAATGATAAACACACCTCGATGGCATGGATTGCAGCTTTGAGCGCCTGCAATTTCGATGGTAACACTTTATGTATTGGACAAAGATCAGCATCTTCAGAGCCCTGACACATAGCCACATGGATGGCATACTTTTCTTCGAGGTCAAAGTCAAGCTCAAATGTTTTATGGCAAGCCTTACAGTGTCTCTCATCACGCCAATACAGATCATGACAAATTCCACATCTTGTCAATGAATCAACATATGACCGCTTGCCATATTTAACAGCATTAAGATCGGAGTAAAAGCAGCTCCATATCCACAAGTCATATGCTTGGCAGCGAGCTGAGTGTTGCTCTTGCACTTCTACCTTCTTATCAACTACAACAATGTCAGCATCAGAAGACATTACAGTATTGTGTGAAGTCTTCCCTAACAACAGGTTGCCATCTAAATTAGAAACCGGTGATGGGCTGTCTTCATTCACTCTATCTATCTCAGATACGTCAGATTGTGCTGACTGGCTGACACCAACATCAAGTACTACCCTGCTTGACATTTCCTCTTGAAGAAATGCCACACACTTCTCCAGCGAAGCCAATAGAGTGGCTTCCCGTCTACCTTGAATGTTTAACGAGGCCACAAGTGCACATAGAGCCTGCAATGCAGTTCAGCATAAACATACTTAACAAAACTGATAAACACGAAAAGCAAAAGAGATGCAACATAATTGTAAAAACTTTTTCAAGCTTCACCTCTTCACTCTCAATCACTTCCCAATGACCATCTTCAGAAGACTGAAAGTAGACCCGTGTGTGTCCAGGATCATCAGCATCACAAGGACCCAAAAAGAGCCAGTACCTATTATACCTGCGATCAGAACCCAGAAATATAGATTGCATTGGATGCAGATAATCTTCACTTTCTTTTCCACTTGAGCCCTTTTCCTTGGAAGAAGATGTTTCCTTCTGAAATAACTTGGATAGTACCACTGATGAATCAATAGGACAAAAGTCTGATGAAAGATTCCCATTTTCGGCACCACAGGTTTCTCTGCCATAAGATGAGGGTGGCAAAATATGTTGCCCCATTGTTAATCGCTTAATTTTTCCTCCCGACCCATGCTGATAAAGCCTTGGTACACATTCTGCAAGCGCCATTGATGGATCCTAGAAAGCAATTCCAGATGCAGTGAGGATATCTCTTAGAAACAGCCAACTAAGTAACATAAACAATGTATATGTTCAACTAAACACCTAAAGTTGTTTGGAAAAATGGCTAAAATGTCCAAGAACACGTGGTTTCTTCTGCGGGGAGCTAATCAAGTAATGATTCACAGATAAAAATTCAAAAGACGGATGCCTCTATAAACAATAGCTTGCCAAATGAAATATAATAAAAGCAAACTTGCATAAGCAACACCCTTACCACTGTCTGGTAATGTTTCTTCCACAGTAAGGAACTTCATGGTTTGCAATGGAATATGGACTCGTCCATGAACTAGTCAAGTCAATATAACTTGGCATATAAATTCATATTTTCTCCAATTTACTTTGCTGTGCTACATCAATTCCGGAGAACTCATTTAAAGATTCATCTCTTCTTATTGATTCAGTCATTCACTACATCAATTCATAGTAAACGCATATACCTACGGCAACAGTCCTCAATACAAAATGCTACCCAAGTCCTACAGAAACAATTTGATGGTACTTTTAAAACGTACGCTCAACAAAAGTCATGCAAGTTTCTAGCCCAAATATACAAAAAATGCTACCAAGGTCCACAGAAAACAATATTTAAATCCAGTCCATTTATGAGGCGGCAAAAACTAAGAGATGAAAAATATGTCAGAAACAAGTCTAAGACACACACATCAACCATGTTCTAAAAGCACCAAAAAGAAGCTGCCTAAACCAACACCTTTCAGCTAGATTCCATAATAACCAGCAAAAATATGAGTAATTATCTTCACATTTACAAGACAACTTTTACAAGTTATTATAGAATTTAGACTCAGTGATTCACCTAAAGCTCCAATAAGCAGGGAATAGTCGGACACATGAGAAGCCAAGAAATCCATAAGTTATCTTGAAGGTGACAATTCGATCACAGGGGCCACAATCCCAGGAGAAAAAGAGTTGGTAGTTCTCTAAGCAAGAGACTTAGTATTGCAATAGCCTTAAGGCACACAGAAATGACAGAACCACCTTCAGTGATTGGACTACTTTAATAACGACTACATGTGGACATGCCACTGACCACATGAATAACAATCAAGTACAAGAAGTTTTCAAAGTAAGAACTCCAATGTATGATAACAAATACTTCTTGCATTCATACTATGAGAATTACTCAAATCCTAATTTGGGTAAGATTATTGGGTTTGAATGCGGAGGAGTGGGTATGTCCTTCACTGACAGGATTTCTCATGTCATGTCCATTTTGTGGGTTTAGGTGGAAGATGGAGGGCAGGTGGCTTTTTTATAAGGTAAGCAAATACAGTGTGTCCAAACTTAACAACAATCTACTCATCCTTTCGGGTGTAGAAGGGCTAAAGGTCCTGTGGACAAACAAGAAACCGAGATAGTAGCTCTAGAAAACCTAGAACTAGTCCTGCAAGCTCATCGGCAACCCTAAAACCCAGCCGAAAGTGACCCATTCTGAAGCCCTTATAAGAAACTACACTGAAGCAAAAGAACAAAACAATAAAAAACAACCACCGAAGACTAAATCGAAGGGTAAGCTGCTTTGGAAGTGTGCAACGTTGGCTATGGTTTGGTATATTTGGATTGAACGTAATTCTCAATTATTTTCGGAATCCATTTATCATTGGAATATCCGAACATGTATCGGGGCGGATACTATATTTAGCTTCATTATGACCAAGGAATTGCCCCCTTGTAATTATCACTTTAGGAGGACTCCTTGACAGCCGACGTATTTTTGATACTTCATAATAGTCTAAAAAAATAGTTGCTCGAATCCTTGAAACTAGCAGAACTATCTAATGGAAAGAGAATTTTACAAATAAACTTAATACAGCAATGAAAAGTGATAATGACTTGACTACGTCTCTCATCATTTCTTTTTGCTTTGCTTTGGAAGGGGAGGGGTGGTTACACATTTTCTCAGTACTTTTGGATGCACATCTCCTGAAGCTTGAGTAGGGGGGGGGGGGGAACCTTTAGGATAAACAAGATGTACAATAACAGAATACTGAACAAGCTTTGCCAGAGGGAAAAAAGGTAAATCAAATAGAAGCAGAACTGCCAGAAAATCTCTGTTCTGGATTTCTACAAGTGTCTTCCTTCGTGGGAGGCACTTTATCTGCTACTACACACTGTTGCTTATACTTCACCTAGCAAATCTATGCACTTAAGCAACTTTTAGAACAGATATGGCAGAACAAGCTAAAAAAAAAGATATGGTAGTTTAATAAGGCAAAACAGCAAGAAGTGGACAGTATAAATCTCGGGAGTAATTGTTCAAATGTTGCTGGACCTTACCTCCTTTCTGATGCTGGACCCCGCACTTAAAAGATCAACCAAAGCAAGTAATGCATCCAGCTTTTCTTTAATGCTTAGGTCAGAATATTCTCCCTCCATGAGACCTAGCAGCCATGATTCTCCAGGATGGCTTTCATCAATTACAGTGCAAAGGCTAAGTGTCTTATTTGTATCAGGTCCTGAAGTGGGCGTTCCAGAATCACATTCTGAATTTTTTATGCTAAGAACACTGCAGTCTCTAGATTCATCATCGATGCTTCCACAGTCCTCGTTATCTGACTGAGTATCTTCATCTTTCTTCATAATTGACGACAAACGTAGACGATATGAAGACAGCGAGATTTTCTCAAACAAAGTAATATCACTAGCCAAAATCGAGCAAATTGAATCTTCCAGTTCACAATTCTGTTTTCCCAGATTCAAGTCCACAACCTTCAACACAAGACCACAGCTACATCGATAAGTAGATGAACCAATAATAATAAGAAACCATATCAAATTTCAAGCTACACACTTGTCTACGTAATGACACAATTACACCCTCAAAAAATCTAAAAGAACAATCCACCCAACCCACAATACCCAACCACAAACACACAAACATATGAATGCTCATCCACAAAAATCAGCGAGAGTAACCTGTGAAGACATTGCCAAGTCAGCAACTTTCATCCCTTTATTTCCCTGCTCCAACAAGATACTAAATACTTCACCCTTCAACGTACCCGAGCGCAATCCAAACTTGGCCATTTGATCTGCTTCCTGCAACACAGACAAATATCAGAATGAATGGAGTTCGCAACATAAATAGACTCACTATGTATTAAAAACTGTATACAAGGAAAGAGAAACAACATACATTTAAGAGGCAAGATATCAAGAAACTGTGAAAATAACTAAGACTTAACTTTATTCACTAAATTGGGGTAGAAAAGAAACAAAAGCAGCAACGCATTCCAATTAAAATATATTTAGAGCATTTCCTTCAAGAAACACTCATGGGAAGAGAGAATCAAATCGTACCACAATAGAGCACTCCACTCACAGTTAAAGCCTAAGGCAAGTACACAATTGAGAAGCCCAGAAAGGCCAACTACCACAAGAAAAATATGGTCTTATCCTAGACTTTTGATCACATAACAAACCTCCAACTAACTTATCAATGTACCAAAAAAAAAAAAAAAAAAAAAAAACCTAACTTATCAATTAAGCTTAAAGGTAAAGCCTAAAGACAAAGCAAAAAATTGTAAACAAATATCGTTATCTTGAATTACTATATTTCTAAGCTTAAAATTGAAGTGCAAACAGCAAAGACAACTTAAAGACCCTGAAAGCCATTATCTTGTCTCAGAATACGCTCTTAGACACTCTTTAACCGTTCACAAGATATCCTAGGGATTCAGAACTATTTTTATATAATTCAATGAAGATTTTATGGCAAGATCATTACACCTCATATGTCAAATCCTACACCTACACCCACAACCTACCAGCCTACTGTAATCAGATGCATAACTGTTTTTCCAATAGCACTTGCTTAACTAGTCACTCAATGTATATCAAAACATTTATGAAGTCTACAAACACTGAATGAGTTTTTCTCAAATCGTAGACATGGCTGACGGAATATTGTCATGACATGTGGGTAGAATGAACTATAAAATAACATGTATGTTACATATAGCGTCAATGAAACTTAGATCTCAAGTCTTGTATAGACAATTAATCCATACAACAACAACAAAACTAGGCGTCAGTCCCAAAAGGATATCTGTTATCCATATGACCATATGACATAAATTTCCTATAATCTTATCATCTTATGTATATCACTACATCCCCAAGAACCTCCTTTTCTTATTGGAGTAAGACATCAGCCATCTTTACGTTCAATCCCACACAGAATTATCAGGGTCTAGTCCAGATATTCAAAAGGAATATATCATGAGTGTCTTATATAAATGGAAAATTCAATGAGAATCACCATATGGTCACTACTTAAAGAAGTTAAGGAGAGCATCCCATATTGTTAACTAGATGGCTTAATCAGCAAAGATTAGGAGCACAGGCATTTAACCCAATTTTGTGGACGGGCTTGCTATGATTACACCCATTAAATTTCTAATATTTCTATCTGTCCAAATTTTTTGCCCTGTAGTTCCCGACTTCCCGGTGCAATTACAGGCTACATCATATATATCCAGGCTCAAGAACTGTGACAGCATTTATAGAAGTCAGCAATGAGCATCATGTTCCAGTCACCCAAAAAAAAAAAAACCTATACAACAACAACCAAGGCTTCACCAAAATTATTGAAGTCGGCTAAAATGAAGCAGTAGAAAGACTCTTGGAAAATCTAAGAGAGAGAGAGAGAGAGAGAGAGAGAGAAATGATACTAATCAAACAATGCACCCACACTCACTCAATCACTAACATGAATTATCGCCCTCCATTCTGCCCTATTCAATTTCATAGTCTCATCAACACCAACCAAACCTATATCATTATTGACTACCCCCTGTCCATGTCATTTTTGGTTTACCTCTACCTCCCTTGACTTGCACATCTCTCCACCCTACACTCTTCTATCGCATCTTGTATTCAATAAATGCAATTCTCACTCTCGCCCTAATCATGTCACTCCTCATTACGTCACACTTAGTATGCCCACACATTCATTGTAACATGCGCCCCATTAAAAAAAAATTGAATAAGGGACTTCTTCGTAGGCAATATTCTGTACCATATAACAACGCAGGCCTAAATAATGTACGGTAGACCATCCCTTTAACCCTAAGGAGCATAGAGACCCCACTATTTAATTTCAACAAATCTAGTTTAATGCTATGGGCCACATCTACATCACTCTGGTAATCCCTGTTACCAGAACCCCAGGTCAGTAAGTGCTAGAAAACCAAAGTTTTACACTAGGAACTAGGTAGGAGCTGACTCACCATGATAGGATTACAATCAGTAGCTCGAACTAACAGATTCATATCTCAAAAAATATTACAAGTGGCAGTAATACATTAGATCCAACGTAAAATTTCGTCTGTGATCACTTAACAGCGCTACAAACCTTATTAACACATGCTTTTTTCTTTGCGCCAAATTCTGACCCAAAGCCCGCTGCAGCCATAACTTGTCGCAGTATTTCACTCCATGTTAGTGCGTTTAGAGATGTCTTCCAAAATTTCACAATGGTTTTTCGATTCTCAGCCTGCCACGTTAATCATACAAGAAACTAGCATTAAAATTACCCACAAAGCTCGCACACAGAGGAACAAAAAGAAAGAATAGACAGAAAGAGGCAATAGAACTCTGCTAGCAACAGCAAAATAGCTGCTAACTGCTTCACTTTAATTTACTATTGCTATGGAGCCAGACAAATCCCCAAAAGACGACCAAGGGTATGAAGTATACATAATGCTGCAGGAACTCATCAACTTCAGAGCAACGTAATACTAACCATTTGAAGCAAATTTAGAAACATGCAATTTTTGTTGGTATGAATAGATAGCTCATCACACAGCTCCTTCTCAATATCAGACAGCAAAAGCCCGAGGAGGCATATGTGCAGTTTCCCCATTAATAATGAGTCCTGAAAGCCAACCAAAAAGAAAAAAAAAACATTTAGATCATACTTCTCAAAAAAAGAGATGCCAGGTACAGCGAATTACAGAAAGCAAGTTGAGCTAATCCAAAAACAAAATCTCAGATCTGCATTAAAGAGGAACAACTGACCTTCTCCAGAAAAGCCTTCGCAAACTCATCAAGGGTAAACGGACAAAGATCAATGGTTACAGCATATGTATATAGAAAATGGAAAACCTGTTCCAAGATGCAACATTACATCAACATAAAGTTCAACAAGGATGACAGAAATCATAAATCCAAACATTCAAAAATGCAGCAAATTTTGAGAAGCTCCTTTTCAAAAAAAGAAAGCCTAAACGAGTAAATACACAGAGCAATTTGCATGCGTAATGTAATCAGGAAGAGTACAGGTTCTGCTAAGGCATTCATACAGTATTACATCCCACATGGCACTTTGAAAAGTAAAAGTACTTTTTAAAAGAATGATTAGAAGAAGAAAAAAAATACTACGTGAAAGATTATTCGATCTTTCAGCTGTGATATTTTTTAAAGATTCCGAAACAGCAGTGCCTATACAAAAATTATTTAGAATAAAGTATACAAGTCTCTTGCAAAGTTTGTCACTCAAACAATGCACTTGTAATATTACATGCTAAGCGAAGAGATTGATTAGAGAATAATGTCCAACTACACCCAGACAAGAGCCTCATGGCTCACATGCATCCTATGCCTTCTTCCAACTAGAGTACTGGATAATATTTTAGATCTAAAATGCAAAGGTTCAAGTACAATAGAGTGAGTGTATTAATGATATATATTTTTTTTTTAAAGGATGTCTTCAGTGAAGACGGATTTTTTCAACCCTTTTCTTTCAAAATTGGGGGTTCAAACAAGCCTGAAAATTAAGCATAACACTAACTGCACCTTAAGAAGTTTCTTTTCCAGCTCCAATGAGTCCCAAGGGTGCACAGATAGTAATTTTCTCATCCTAACAGACTCAGGAGGGAACTTGGGCAGAAGACCTGAAACCAAAATAAAGCATTGGTATTGTGAAAATAAAGATATATGTACACAGCAGATAACCAGCTCGAATTCAATGCTTCAAGGTAAGAAAATACAAACCTTTGCAAAGGCAACAGCTATAGCTCCCACCAGTAGAAAAATGAGCACTACATGTTAGAGGATTTGGTCCAGCATGAAGCACCCTCAGCTCAAACTCCTCATCATCTTCAAGTGAGGAAATCAAACTCAGATTAGCAGCATAGCTTGCTGAATTCAAAGCTAGTTTGCATATCTCTCTATGTGACTTTTTATTTTCATTCCGGCTAGATTCCACCTGAGATATACCAAGAGAAGTGATTATACTAATCATCCTGCTAACATTATCAGATCTCTCAATCATAAATCCAATAGGATTACCTTTTTCCGTCGCAGGGGAGGCTTTTTCTTCTCCAGTAATTTCTTCACTGGCCTTCTCCACTGCTTTTAGAAGGGAAAAAGAGTGCAAGAACAGAGAGGCAACATTAGCAAAAAGTTGGATACAGCATCAACATGAAGCTTGATAAGACTAAAAACACTTTCTTGGGTAAATTTACTTATTTAGCGAGAAAGCAGACCACGCCAAACAAATTACTACCGAGCAGAACCGACTACATACACTGACAGGTTTACGTTTTTGTTGTCTCTTGCTCCGGTTATTTTCAGAGCCTAGATCTGCGAGCTTCCAAGCGGTCATCAGCCCCTTGCCCATGCCATGTCTTTTCACTGGAGAATTATTTTTACAAGGAAGCACCTGAAAAACAGGAAAAACAGCAACCAATTGGACACAGCACTCGTGAGGACATAAAGACGATAAAGCATTATAAAACTATCCACCACCTAAGAAATTCTTTTAAGTACCTTCCTTCTTTTTGATGTTCTTGCATTATCTGAACAGGAATTATTAGATTGCATCAGCTGCCAAACTGACATTAATCCTTTCCCCTTTCCATGCTTCTTTGTGGGAGCTTCAGGTTGATGCTCAGAGTCTAAAGTAGCAGGTTTCGATACCTGTCGTTGGATGAAGTGAAAAATTAGAATGCCCAATACAGATACAGAGAATACATCGTGGTCACTAATTCTAACAAAAACTAGAATGTATGCTTACCTTTCTCCTTTTTGGCGCCCTTTGCTCATCTTGGCTTGCAACCGTGGGACATCCACTATCTGACAACAGGATGCAGAAGAATGAAAATACTACCAATGGGGTAATAGAGATGATATTAGTTTCCACAAATCTTCAACATGATTTCTGTATGCCTAGGAGATGTCCTGGGTTCAAGGAGTTCCAGCCAGGTTCTGAGGCACAGATCTTTTAGTCGTAAAAGATCATCTTAACCATTGTTATAGCCTCTACCAGGAAGCTCAACAGCCCACATCATTTTCCAAACATAATAACACTTGCTAATTAGCTACATAAAGAAGCTTGTACAGCCGATGCAACTTGCTAATTGGAGGAGATTGGTCTATCCCCATAGAGGCTACAGAATCATTCACTATATGCCAAGACAGCTACTCTCAGAAATTATCACTTTGGAAAGCCTAGCAATAAAGCCAGATCGTGTTTGAGAGTTGCCTTAATCAAGGCTGGACTTGGTAATTGAAAAATATGGCCACCGATCTCGGAATATAAGGATGGAAATTGTATATGCATAAACATCCAAAACTAGAGTATCTCACCAAAAAAACTATGCTGCAGGTGAGAAAACAACAAAACAATCAAGTAATGCTTGGACCAGAGGTATGTCAAATGACGCATACTTTCCAACAGAAAAGACCTACCTGTAATACCACTGTGGCCTTGAAATGCACTAGAGGGAAGACGGTCAAACTCCAAACCAAGTGGAGGACCATCTTTTCTGAAAATCTTCTTAAATATATAGTCTGAAGAGTACAGCATATCTTGTGCAAGAAAGGGTCTTCTAACACCATTACCAACTTCCCTTAGCTCCAAGTTCGACAAACGCTTCTTTTGCTTCATTCTACTCTTTGCCTTACTTGTGCTCCCTGCTGACCCACTTCCTCTTCGATCTTGGGCACCATTTTTCCTGTCTTTTCGACGTCGCTCAACGTACCATCTTCTGACCTGCTCATAAGCTAGCCCCAGTGCTGAAGCATAGTCCTCCAGTCTACTCTGCGTCGGGTTTTTATCATCTGTCCAGCCAATGAACCACACAAAGACTACATCAGTAATCTAGCTCATTACAAAAGAAAAAAGTACTATTATGAAAGACCATTGACCATACTCATCTATTTGACAGGATGAGTGACAACTAAGGTGATTAATGCCTTATTGCAAACTGAACTGTCAGGTGGGTTCTCAGATATTACAGCCACTAATAATCAGTACAATCATTTTCAGTCATACTGAAAACAACCAGAAAATACATTTCCATGAGCCACCCAAGTGATGAAAATGAATAAAATTTCAGGGATTTCTATCCCCACATCTCAACTTAATTAAGAAAGGCCCGGGAACAAATTCGCCGCCGCCGACCGGCAATATCTAGCAACTACGAGAATACTTTAATGGACTAGAACTTACACAGCACTTTTATATTAAAAAAACGCACTAAGGAACTGTAAGTAACCATCATTATTAAAAATCAATACACCCAAATCCTGACCAAAACTAAGATTTGGGTTCTAAAAGTCGTTGTATATTACTCATTCTGACATATAAACTAAATAACGGCCAAAATAACGGCCCGTACACTAATTACAACCAACCCAGAAAAAAGCATAAACCCCTTTTCCAGTTTAACCCAAGTGAAAAATGATTTATCTCATTTCAAAGTAGAAACTAAAAATTATGACACATTATGTTCTGAAAGGAGCGGACAAAAACACACATAAGAATCAAAACCCCATCGTCTCTCAATGCTAAGCATCAATCTCTCCATAATTTATAATGATTATGATATTAGCTGATCCCCCTACTAATAACAATCAGTACACAGAAAAACCGCACCAAACGCATATCCAAAGTAACAACCCCCATCCTATCTTATGTTGAAAGGAGCGCACACACATAAGAACCAAACCCTCAACCTCGCTAAGACGACGATACTGCTAAGCATCAATCTCTCCATCTCTACTTATGATTAGGATATTATTAAAGTACCTCCCTACTAATAACAACCACTTCAAATAATAAAAACGCAACAAACAGCAGCGGGCTCAAGGTTCGAAAATGGGGGTAGCGATGCTATCATTAACGCTATAACTTTCTATATTTTCTATCATTTTCTGTCATTTTTCCATCTTTTCCTACCATTTTTCTATCTTTTTTTCTACTTACGACTATGATATTATTTAATCACAACCCCCCCCCCCCCCTTACTAATAACAACCAGTTCAAGAAATAAAACCGCACAAAAAAAGCAGCAGGTACAAGGTTCAAAAATGGGGGTAGCGATTCTATCATTTCCGCTATAAATTACCATATTTCTACCATTTTCTATAATTTTCCACCATTTTCTACCATATTTCTACCAAATTTCATAAATTTACGAGTAGCCTACGCTACCCCTCGCTACGAACTAAACCCGCCTCCGGCACCAAACCCACTTCCAAAGTAACAAAAATGCCAGCATAGTCTACATTACCACACACACAATTCAGTAAAAACTGAAACTAACCCGAAACGGGTACCGTAAAAAACACAACAAAAAAGCAAAAAAATGGTAAAATGGAAATGAAACATGACCTTGGTACAAAAACTCAAGGGTGTGAAGCTGAAGAGGAGTTTTCCTCTGCAAAGTGAAAGCACCACCCTCATCAATGGTGGGAGCAGGGGATAGAGTGAGGGCACCTCCATGGTTCCTATGGTGGACTTGAGTGTTCTCTGCCATTTAGGGAGTGATATTTACTTATGACATTTCAGAAAGTTGGTTTTTTGAAGGAAAGTTTGTAAGACACAGAGAGTTTAGGGTTTTAGGGGGTTTTGTGTTTGTGTTTGTGGGGTTTTACATCATCTCTTTCTTTCTTTCTTTATTTGGTTGAAAATATCTACTTTCTTTATCCTTTGACCTTTACTATTTTTTTTTTTTTTTTGAGGACCCTTACCGGACCGGACTCATCTCGGATTGACTCAGTATACACGGGCCGGACCCTTGGGAGGAGGGGGGATAAGGGGGGAAACCTTCTCCCAAGAGCCTCTAGTGGGGCTTGAACTTGGGACCTCAAGGTCACCAAGTGACAAGCTTACCACTAGACCAAGCCTTGCTTGGTTTTGACCTTTACTATATGGATAATAAGAAATATCAACAAAGACGGTTAAAATAAGACGTGGTTTTATTGGGCTTAAATTGGTCACCTTTTATAACCATAACTAGTATTTAGACCCGGCGATGCCCTGAATATCATGATTCTATTTCATTTGACGGTAAAGTTTTTAGTTATATGCATATAACTAACACATTCAAAATTCTTATTATAATAGAGTCAGATGCAGTAGATTTTTTAGTTTCTCCATGCATAAAGTTTTGAAGTCAGAAAATGATAAATATTGATGTCAATAGACACTCATTGTACATTATGTTACATAATTATTATTTTTTTGCATAGTTGCGATATAA
>CAAKMY010071549.1:0-29530 GCA_901111285.1 Corrigiola litoralis
TAGAAATATATCATTCCCAAAATCTGAAAAAACAACTTACAAATTTACCTTTTTCTCTCTCTTCTTTTTTCAAACACTTTACACTTGGCATATTATTAGTGGCATGGACCATTAATTTGGTCCTGGACCACCTAATAATTTCTCCATGTATAGAGGTGATTAAATAATGGATAAGGTATGATAGGAAAAGATAGAAGGAATTTGCTTCTTTTGGACCTGCAAAAGGAGTTTGAAGATGATGGACAGACTAAAGATATAATGAACGGGGTCTCTCTATGTTTCTTCATATATATTCTTTCTCTAGAGGACTACTCTACACTCTCCTCTACTTTTATTTTAGGGTCCACATATATAATAAGTGATGAGTCATGTATATATGTTACTTATTCAATATACAAAATTTCGATGGTGATGATTAAAAGACGTACGTAAATTAATTCAACAAATAGTTGTACGGAATACGAATACATAAATGTGAATGTGCGATCAAATACAAACTACTAAGCAATGTAAGAGAGAAAAAAAAAAACAATTAAAGATAAGATAATCATAATAATTATGATATTTTGGATATTACGAAATTTCCCTTCAGTATTACATATGACCTTTATCTTCAAATTCTAGGGTGATAACTCAACGCCCACTGCTAACAATTTCATGTTATATATCTATGATAAAATTCGATGATTCTTTTATAATCGATTATTGTCTTTACTTTCAATTAAAGATTTATGAAAGTATTACACAATGAAGCAAAATATGCTTTTAATCTAAGAGCTTGGTGTGTTTTCCTATCATATAGATATGTCTTGATCACTTTTCGGACATTTAGAAGATATATGCTTGGCATGAAATGAAGTTAAAGCGGCTCAGCATTTTGAGTGGAGATTCTTATCAAGAAGTATGGCCTATCTCACCTATGGCTGGTCTCTTCTCCGCGGACTTCTCAGCACTTTGCCATTCACCCAAATAGGAATAATACACGCTCCACCAAATTTGGAATAGTCCAATATAGACCGGCCCTACTCATAAGTGATGGGATTCTTTTGGTGATTTTTCTTTTCCTTATAATTTTCAGATGATTGTGCAGACAAATATTAGGGCTATGCACAGTTGCACATACGACAAAGCAATTGTTCACTGGACAAATACTCCCTATAATTGAATTTGGTTTTTTATTTCTTGTTGTCCCATTAATATTGGTTATGTATAGACGATTAATATACATTCCTCTCTCACAATTTGTGCCATTTTCGCCAAATGTTTTGTTTCATAATATTTGTCACTCTATAGCATATATCAATGTAGTAACAAATGTCACTTTGTGTTCAATGTGATTTTCTTGGCCACACATCACGTTTAGTACAATACTTAGTGTATCATCATTATCGAATTAAAATTTAAGAACAATCTCATCACATAGAACTACAAAAGGAAAAACTAAAAACATAATTGGTACGGTTGTGTCATTGTCATTTGAAAATATAGAAACTTAGAAATGCTGAGAATTTTTAATGTTAAAAGTTGTTTAGTTGACAAAAACACATAAGATGGAATTTCTTAGGTATTTTTTACTTACCTAGTATCTTAGGTAATTCGAAATTCATGTGAGATTTTGTATCTCTAGTGTTCACTCAAACAAATTTGGACAATTCCTAATGTAAAATTATAATCTTTAGTGATAGCTCTTACAATTCTTAACAACTTATGTACCTGGGTAACTTTATCAAATAAGGCGTCATTTTACGTTTCCCATGCCATTGACGGAAAGATAGGGGGCAAAGTTAGCTCTATTAATTGAGTTCATTTTGTTTGGGGTTGTCCCAAATTTGACATTAAATCTCTTTTTTTACAGCATTAGTTGTCATAATGTACCAAAAAAAGACCTTCAAAAGATTGATTTACACGAGACTTTTACAGTGTTACAAGGAGATGGTTTCCTCTAGTCAAAGATATCTTATATTATGGTGAAGACATTAGCTCGATGGAGGTCTAATCGTTTCTTTGAAAAGACTTGCTATAAACATGCTTGAAGATTTGAATCCCATCAAATTGTGGATGCTCTTGACGATGCTTAATTGGATGAATAGAAGCTTCTATCTTGTGTCGGGATCACCACTTGACTTGGCCGAATAAGAGTCAAGGTATGGGGTGCCGACAGGTGGAGAATTAATCATAATCGAATGCCTTCAACATACGTATATATAGAGGTCTATTAAGATCGATAAAGCATAGAGGAAGACAAATGGTGCAGACCATGAATGGAAAGATTAAGATAAGGGTCGAGTGAATAGGGTTTTTCCAACTTTCTCGATCGAGCTTCTCCATGCTTTATCTCTATTTCATCTAGCAAAATATCACGCCATATATAATCCTGGACGTCCAACCTGCACATATTCTTCCGTCTACATGTTTACCTTTGCTTTCCCCTTGCCCTTTTGAGAGGCCAAACTACTCGCTAGATCTTTCCACTTCTAGCTGGAGAGTTATCTACATGATAAAGCTTTCAATACTTCACCATTTCAGTGATTAGAAAGTTGTACTTCCAAACCTTTTTGCATTGAACAACTATAATACTCCGTATATTACTCGAGTTAGGCCTTTTGATTGCTCTGTTGTAAAGATAAGTAGATAACTGTTAATTAATTGAACAAATTTGTAGATTAATGAGTCTTTTTAAAGAGGTGTATCACGTATGTTATAAAAATCGAAATAGCCATCACACCATTGGACTTCTAGACATAGGCCTTGTTGGACAGGTTGATGTGGGTTTGTAAATTTTTGTTAAGCGGGGTCTCAAAGAAATATTACAACTTCAGTTTAGTAGTTTAAGAAACTGACAGTCATATTTTAGGGTACAAGTTAAACAGAAAATGAGTTCTTCCCATTTTTTAAATTATTCTTCGTGTTAAGAATGAGTTCTAAATTTCGAGATGGTGGGTGTACTACTAGCAGAGCTAGCTATTATAATAAGTGGCGTAGCTAGGACTCTAGAGGTATGAGGTCATGTTTTATCATATACTCCGTAAACGAGTAACTAACTTCGAGTATAGGCTCATTTCTTAATAAATTGTGTTATCAAGAAAATTAGCTACAAGTTTACAAAAAGAATTTTCGTTGTATAGGTTCAACTGACTACGTTGCTATTGGCATAGCTCCACCACTGGTCATAACAAGCCATAAGGCATAAAGCCCAGATACAAGGACCTAATCAAGTTTTTAGGGACCCAATTAACGTAGAAGCTAGCTTGAACTAAAATGAACGAAATGGCATTTCAGAGAAGTTATGTGGAATCAAGACTTCATAGCATGCCACTAGACATACATTCTGATTTGATTTCACTTTCCCCCGGTGAGCCAATAAAGAAGAAGTATCGTCTAAAGAAAATCCTGACTATATAGAGGAGGATTCCGGAGCTCTAAAGCGACATAATGCAAAAATCAAATTGAGGCACGTCTTGCCTGAAAAAATAGTGGTTATTATGGATTCAGATCTTGCACGGGCACGTTCGATGGTACAAGAATTTCAAGGGCAAAATAGTTTACCAGCCGCTATCAAGGACTGACAAATATTCAATTCTTTAGCTATCATGTTCCTAATGTATAGCCTGTAGATTACGCTTGGGAGAAACACCAATATATTCTCTAATTGCGAAAAAGAGAAAATAGATATAGACATTGGTTTGATATGTATTGTCACTCGGACAAAAAGATGACTTGAGCTATATCATGTTAGCCTTTAAATTGTATCCATTAATTATTCGAAGCTTATTGAAAGTAACGTATATAATTTGTGTTGGGTCATTAGATTGGAGATCACCCGCTCCGCACACCAGATATATTCGAAACACAATTTGTGATGCACAATAGACCTTTGTCAGTGGTAACTCATACATGAAGAGAATTGAATCTAATTTGCGTTTCATGTTATAGCTTGGAGATTCAATATGGTCGTGTAAATTGTTTATAGATTTTCACTTACTCAAATTCAATTTCGGTGTAGGTACCCAAAGTAAGTACCACTCAATACCAATATTCATTTTCCTATAGTCTAAAATACGTTTCTAAGTGTACTTAAGCTTTGGTCTAATTAGTGGTCGTTTGGTTTATAGGAATTTGCAAATCCTTTGAATTTTCAGATCATGTGAAGTTTTAAATCATGGGTGTTTGTCAAAATTGTACAGCCGCTTGCATGTAGAAAATTCCATTTATATTTTTTCTGGGTGTCTTAGGAAGTTAGGAGTAGGATTATCCTCAACAACGGTAGGGATAGTATTTTCGAAATACTGAAGGTAATGAATAACCCCTTTCAAGTCTGTTTGCTCTATTAAAACGAGTCAGGATTAGAATCTTTGACCACTTGTCCACTTGTTTAAGGGATGAGAGTCCTTACTCTTTACCACTCACCCCAACCAACTTTGATATGAATTTTCAACTATGTTTTGATCAAACAACTTCAATATTTGATCATTTATGAGAATTCTAAATTGCTGTTTTTCTAACCGCGAAAAAACTTCTTATGTACAGCCTTACCCAATAACTGGAGGCGTTCCCTAGAGGTGGAAAGAATAAACAATTAGTGAAAAAGTTGCTTGAAATTGTCTTGGGTACATAGTTTTGGTTTCACCGGGATGTATTTTATTTAGTTAGAACTTGCAAGTTGCAACACATAATTGGCTTTTGTTCCTGTTCATATTATCACTTGCTGAATGTGTTAAAACGTTCGTGCTAGTTATATGTGAAGACATAAATAAATATAATCACAAAGTACTTTATTTACTGGCATTACGATTTCTGAACCGCAAGGTCACAAGGGAAGAGTTTGATTATGTTTTTAGCGGGATATAAGAACAGTAGCAAAGGTCATACACCTTAGGAAAAAGAAGTGGTTATACATTACGAAGGAGAAGGGAGAGGATCCTTTGCACATGGCAAGATATCTCGTAGTAGTTTTCTGTTAGCATGCATAATAGAGCACAAGTCGGTAGTCATTTAAAGATACTCAGCATCGATGGACGATGGACTACTCCATTTCTTAGTTGCAGTACAGCAGGTTAAATCAACCAATACCATGCAAGAATTTCCTAGAAAAAAAAAAAAAAAAACTGTGGATGGGAATACTGCCATTAGTACATATTCTCGCCAACATTAGGATTTCCTGACAAGGCCAAGCAATTTGGGAAAATGAATCATGTGCATATTCTACATATAACAATTATTATTTTCGTGATAGAGTTTCCTTCTAAGGGAATATTATTATTAGGCTGTATATCATTCTTTCTCAAGTAGGTGCATTCACATTGATCAGAAAGATTACTAGTATCAGCATAACACAGTTTCCCCCTATAAATATAGGGTTCTGTAGTGCATAAGTTCCTACAAGCTTAACAATTCACAAAAACCCCAAAACTAAAAGAAAGTAAGCTTAAAGTCTTCAAACTAAGGCTCTCTCAACTGACCATGTTCAGCTCTTGGATATCTCTCTATCCCGATCTCTTTAGTCATTATTTGTGGGGCAAGAGGAGGCAGTGGTGAACGGAAGCTGACAGAAGATAGAGAGCACTAAGGATGATGTGCATTTTTCACGACCTTGGTTGCATCTCACTCCTTTGTGCTCTCTATCTTCTGTCATCACCTTTCAGCCCCTCTCTCCTTTTTCTTTACTTTGGTATTTTTTTTTATATGCATATATAATATATAGTTTATAATTTACATAATCTGAAGTAGCTAGGCTAGTTTATGGGGGTGAATAATGTAGCTACTGCGCGCTGACAGAAGATAGAGAGCACAGATGGGTGAAATGCCTAGAATTTGCATCTCTTCCCTTTGTGCTCTCTGTCCTCTGTCATCACCACCAGGCCACCCTTGACCCCCCCCCCCCTCCCTAATTAGAGCCAGACTCGGCGACATGGGTGCGTGTCTAGGTGTTAGACTCGGTTATTATTCTGTCAAAAATTGCATGATTTCTGCTAATATAAAGTGTCTATCGTCCGTACTCATGTATATCCGTGTCTCAAGTGTCCGACACGGGTACTTGTGCGAAAATGAAGAGTCCGAGTTTCATAGTATATCCATGTATGCTCGTTACAAGTGATATTGTTATTGTTAATTAGGATCATTGTAGTTTTCCCTAATATATATATAATATAGTGCTTATGATTTGCTCATCAGGAAAAGCATACTGGAGGTCGTTGCTGTTGACTTGAAATCACGTCATTGTGTAATTCGAGATAAATTCATCATATATATGATCATACTGGATCAGTTTATATGCAATTTCTTATTTTTGACAGCAATTAGCTTCTTTTCATTATGGTCATATGCTCGCTAGCTTCACCTTTTCTTTTCCAGCGTGCTCTATAAGGTCACTCCAATTTCCTTGTTCTTTGTGTGATTGTATCCCTTCTGATGAAAAATTTCAGCTGTGTTTTCACTCCATAGCAGAAGAAAAATATTACAGTATTTGCAAGTAATTTTGTTTAATTTTATGTATTGTTTTGAGGCTGAGGTAAGTAATTTAATGTATAGCATGTATCTTTAATCCTAATTTATTAAGTTCTAGTATGTAGGTAGTAATAAACCTTTATACTTTCATGCGAATTTGCTGTTAAATATCTCTATTGTCAGTCTACACCATATTGATTACTTTCCATGATTTTGCAGCCATAATTTTGTGTGAAAATCCATTATGTAAGCCAGCTAAGGGTTCCCAAGAACCTTATCAGAACAGGCATTGAGTACTGGATCTGTTAACTGCCCGTCTGTTAATTGGGTGATCAAGATTATATTTAGCTGAAAAGGAAAGCTTGTACTCTTGTACGTTTTCTCAGGAGAAAGATCTGTAAATGTTGTGGTGATTATTGTCAAATGTCAAGAGGCCAATTGAGGGCTTTTTTCAGGTCATGTTAGATATCTACTCCGTAGCTAGCTAGTAGCTAGTGTGTCTAACAGAAGTTCTTCATACAATTTGGAAACTTGGAGAACAAAATGACTACTCATGTGATATACTAGGAGTGTTTTCCGTAGTAGCTAGATAGTCAGTCACCCAAATCAGTTGGCAGAGTTGCCGTACAAATAAAAATCATGGACACACTTTCCATGCATGCACAAGAGGAAAACTCATTCATTGTACTTGTTGGGTACTTGTCATTGTTGTAAGTATTTATAGCTGTAATTTGTACTCCGTAGATGATAGTACTACCAGTACAGATATTGATGAAGATACGGTTGGTGAATATATAACAAAATTAGAGACCAAGAGCCTAGGGATTGGACATCATGCGTTAAAGTTCTCAAAACTAGATTTCGTGAATTGCATGATGTTTATGAACTTTGACATCACGAGTTCATGACCAAACCATTTTGGCAAATTTGCGAAACGTCAACATTTCCTATATGTATGTTGGAGTCTTCGCTCTATAACGCAACTTGATTTGTATTAGAAGCTATTATAATAGGCAAATTTACGTTGTATGTAGTAAATGGGGGTAAGAAATACGCCAATCTCCATATACGTTGGAGCTTCGTCTCTACTTTAGTAGGATGTAATTAGTTTATGTTCTCTTATACGGATTATTTTACAAGACATTTTACTAATTATTGAAAAATAATTTCTAATTACCAGTTTTGTCGATGAGGGATGTAGTTTTGCCTTTTTTTTTTTAGGCAGTTTCGCCTTTATTGTATCATGTTCATACTTTCATGCTTTTTTTTTTTGGTCCAATGGCCGAGGAACCGTTAATGAAGAATGAAGTCATTTTTTCTTTTCTAGCACTGGCTTTCTTGCACATTACGTAGTAGCTAATAAGGCCAGAGTGATTAATTAACACCAAGGTCAATTGTTATAAGGGTTATACTGTATTCGAAACTCATTTTCACTTTCCTATCTAATGTAGAATAAAAAAATTATAATTTGAAATTTTCTCCCGGTTTTAGAAAAAGCTATACTCCGTACCTTAGAGCTTGTGACTGATGTTAATCCATTATTTATCTACTAAGCTATCTGCAGGTCGATCAGTATCGAGATGAATGCATGAATGGTTATAGTTACAATATGACTATATAAGCAAAGTTACGTTGTTACTTGCTCATCTCTTTTGTAAGGAACATCAACTTGCCGTGTGGCTTCCAACCTTTGAAAATACACTAGATTACGCAAATAGAACCCAAGAAACAACCCAACTAAGTACTAGACAAGCAACATGCATAAGCACTTCCATTAATATACTAGCATGCAAATTCCATAACGTGTATATGTATGTCCTCTTTTAAATAATGTGATGTGAATGTCAACTACCAGTCCTGTAAATTGCAATCACCTACTAGTTCACGAGATGCACCAACAACCTTCTACGGCACCCTCTCTTCATTATAAATGAGGCCATATGCGGTATGCCCATAAGGCCATAATTTCCCAAGCTACGGACCAACACAAAGTTCCAAACTAAACAACATATTTGTTTGATAAGCAAAATATGCCACACGGAGGCTACGGCCCACCCCCACCAGGTCCACCCCCACCTGGACCTCATGGTCCCCCGCCCCCTGCAGGTCCTCCACCACCTGGACCTCATGATCCCCCACCCCCTGCAGGTCCTCCACCACCAGGCCCAGGTCATCATCCACCTCCACCAGGTGGACCGCCGCACCGCGGCCCTCCTCCTCCTCCATGAGTACTAGTGGTAGCTAGCTATACGTACTAGTGTTGTGTGTACACGGCAGCGTAATAAATGTGTACCAAAATCATACTCCGTAATATCTAAGTATATATCTAGAAGCAGACTGGTTGACAGTCTAGTATTGTTGTAAGTTTGTAACTTGTAGTAAGGCATGTTTATACCTTGTGATTTTATGGAGTTAGCTCTGGCCTAGAGTGCTAGAATGCCGTACGGATGATATTTGCAAAAGACTTCAATTCTGTCGCACCTCAGTAGCTTGATCATCTAGTCACCTATTAAAGAATTCCTGAATTACTTCTTATATTCTTGCTCTCGATCTCTTAACTTTTATTTGAGCTATGAGTAAATCAAATATCACAGAAATTAAAGTTTTGGACTCATCCAACAAAACATCATTTCTTTTTCTCTATTATACGCTTATTGCTAGATAACTTTAAGCCTCCTTTTTATTAGTTGAATTGAGGCCTTGAATGAGACATTTTTCCTACGGGTTCTCATGTCATACAAAAAAGATTCAACCATACTTAAAAAGAGGCAATTCATAAAGTCGTATAGTACATTGTTAAATTAAAAATTGTACCCAAAAGAAATGCTAAATTAAAGTTAGAGGGTCAAAATTAAACTAGTCGTTGTATGGCTCAAAATGGTCAATTGATTTACAGTGTTGACAAAAATTAGCCACCATAACGTAACTTTATTTATAACTAGGTCTAGTTAGACTTATTAAGCCATGCCATTTCCTTATGTAAATCTAGCAGTGTTGTGCAAAAAGTGAAAATCACCATAGTTTTATACATAGTTTTTCTATGTACTAAAATACCCCAAGGCAAGAATGAGTACAACCCCTTTTTAATTCACACCTAGCATTTTGACAAATTATTATAAGAGACATTTTAATTCACAGTTAAAATTAGACGTGGTTATTATAGGGCTTAAAGTAGTTACTGTTGGACTTAAAGTGAACACTATTATTAACAATGTGATAAAACTGACACTTCAAACCAAATAGTGACCACACTAAATCCAACTAATACTAACTTAAAATAAAACTGTCATACACAACACTTTTTCACAACTTTTTGTCCTCAAATATGGACGCTTAATCACCACAGACTAGCCTATGAATATAAAAAAAAACAGAATCCAGCTCGCTGCAATCATTGGAATTTGGAACCAAGTGTGATAGCTCATTAGCTCTTGAATTGTTGGTTTCATAGTTGTTTATAATGTGTTTAGTCTGAATGCGTATCTGATGAGTAAAGTGAAAAAGGCTACCGTGTGTTTATTTGGACTTGAAACTTTTCGTGTATATTTGTACTTGGTTTTGGATTAGGTTTTAGGCTGGGCTAACTGGCTGAGGCATCACCAAGGCTTTGGGTATGTGCGCATATCTTTGGGCTTAGGAAAAAAATCTTTGGAATCGTATATTTGTTGTTCGTCCATTACAGTCCGGGAAAGGAAAATCAATAGGCAAATAAATTAACAAACAAAGAACAGTCTTTCAACTGGATCATTCATGAGCGTCAAAAGCATTTGTATTAGAAAAGTAGACTTGGATCATCATAAATTATATACATTGTGTACGGTAAAAAATCTATAAATTAAAACTGTCGAGACCCGTAAAATTTATTATTTTAAAGAGTTTTAGCCTATTCAAAAAATATTAAATTTTTGTAGAACTAAACTGTTTTGGGTATATAATAAGGTGTTTGAATTTATATTTTTGGAACAGTATGCTGACATTATATAACTGAGAGTGATTAATTAAGGGAAATCATTAAATCGATTTTAGCAAGGTCTTGATCTATCCTCATCATATTAATCCGAGAAACATATATTACAAGTCCATAAGTCAAAAGCTCTATTTAAAGAGGCTTTATCAATCATACTTACTTATTCCCAATCACATATCATGATAAATTGATATCTTTTTGTTTTCAAAATTATAGATAGTTGATAAAAATTGAGAGATAAACCCCAACTTTTTGATCTTTAGAAAAAAAAACAATTATAGAATCATATTTCACTATTGATCATGCAATCATTATTTTCTCAATTTTTTAAGAATTATTAATTTATAATTTTCTTGAGACCAATATTTCTAAAGAGGTTTCCCATAAATTATCTTATTACTTTATCGATTTTGTTGTTTTTTATATTGGCTCAAGTCGAAACCGAACAAATTTTATTATATTAAAAGAGTTTATTAATTTAACGAGTTTTCAATGTAGTTGTTAGAGAGTACACGAATTTGTAATCCTAATCTTAGTATACTTCCTCCACGGCCTTATTGCCGTACTCTCCTAAATCCTAATCATCATCATCAGAGAAACTGCGAGACACAAAAAAAAAAAAAAAAAAAGACATGGCAAGAAACCAAGAAAAGGTGAGGTTATTGTGCAACTATGGCGGGCACATAATCTACAAGGCACGCCACAAAGCCTTCTACTACGTCGGCGGTGAAACCCGCCTCGTAAGCGTCCCCCGCAAGAGCACCGCGACATACTCCTCCCTGTCAGCCCACCTCTCGAAAGGAGTGTACGACAACCGACCCTTTGTGCTCAAGTGCAAGTTCCCTAGCTGCAAACTCGACAACCTCGTCTCCATCGACAACGACGAGGACGTCAAGAATGTGATGGACGAGTACGATTCTCTCCGTGCTTCCCGTGCCCTGAAACGTATTCACTTCTTTCTCATCCCAGGTGCGGTGATCGCACAACCCAAGACCGGGGTAGGGTCGGGTAATTCTGGTGTTGGGTTAGATGTTACTACCAAGGTTATTCGTATCTCGCCTTCTCTTGTCTCTTTAATCAATAAGTACATTGATGAGTTTAGCAAGGATCCTTCGCCTTCAGATAACTCCTGTCACGGGTACAATACTTAGCCAACTTTTAAATTCGATCGTTTATTTTATATGTTTAGTTTGTCTATTGTTAAGTTGTCAGTAGACGTAAAAGGTCAATGTATTAGCGTACGTACTTTTATTATTTGAACATTAATTATTGGCTGATCAATTTGGTTTAATTTGACGTACAGTGATGAGAGTTGCAGCAATGCCACTTATAAGTGTCCTTCAACATCATCTTGGTTGACGGATGCTGCTCTTAAGGATCATCCGTCGATTGTGATGGAGGAAAGAGAGAAGGTGATCAGTTCAGGTGAGGAGTATTCGCCTTCGCCTTCCTTGATGGATGCGGTTATGGACTGTCCGTCGTGGTCGGGTTCGGAGGAGGTTACATTGGACTTCGGGGTGGGGTCGGGTTCCGGTAGTGCGGACTCGATTTCGAGGGGTGGGAGTTCGATGAGGCTGCCGAATTATGCTGCCATGAGAGATGGTGATTACAGTTTTCAGCAGCATGATATCAAGGTTCCTTTGGCTAATTCGGTAGTTTCCTATGAAAGGTATAATAAATTTAATTACTCTTGTTAATTGGATTGTTTATTTGTTTATTAATTAGTTTAAAACGGATTAGCGAGAGTGTGAGTTTAATAATATGCATGTTTGCCTTCTGTTATGTTAGAAGATGTACGTCCTGTAGTAGATGTAATGCATGTATATTTTTGGTACGAACGGTAAATTGAATATGCATGTCATGCATGAATTAATTTGCTTTAAATTGTTTGATTTGACAGTGACCATAGCAGCGTTAGCAGACCAAGTATTACTATTAATGAGCAGAATATTGAATATCAAGATGCCAAGCTGGTAGATACTTGTCAATGCACAGATAGTCCTCATCAAAATGATAGGTTAAAACCCGAAGAGAAACTCAGGTTATGGTGCAGCTATGGCGGGCGCGTAACCTACGATGCAGCCCGCAAAGACCTCTGCTACGTCGGCGGTGAATCCCGCTTTGTCAGGGTCCCCCGCAAGAGCACCGAGACATACTCCTCCCTGTCAGCCCACCTGTCCAAAGGAGTCTACGACAACCGATCCTTTGTGCTTAAGTGCAAGTTCCCTAGCTGCGAACTTGACACCCTCGTCTCCATCTACACCGACGAGGATGTTAAGAATGTGATGGAGGTATATGATTCGCTCCGTGCTTCCGGCCACCCAAGTCGTATTCGCTTCTTTCTCTTCCCGGCCGTTACCCGAGACCTAGTCAATTCATGACCATATGATCAAGGTTGCTTAGCTTTGGCTACTTCTGTTGATTACTTTGACGACATGTATAATAGAGTACTTTTTGCACTATTTGTAATTGGATTGTTTTATCTTATATGTTTGTCTTCTGTCATGTTATTACCTTCACCGATCATAAACTAGTCGCTTACTCGTTTATGACTTAAAATTGCTAGTTAATTAAACTAATTAATTAAGCAATTTCCTTTTGAATAATTATTGTAATTAGAACTCCGAAGACTTGAATCCTAATCCAAGTTACTACCTTCGCCGCATAAATTATCCCCCAAAACCCTAATAGTAATAATAATCTACATATATATACATCGCCTAACCATAACCCCTGCCCTAAACAACAAACTTACATATATCCAACAATACGAGGCAAGTAAGAAGTAAGCAGCCAAGAACTTCGACATGGCAAGAAGCGAAGAAAACCTTCGGCTATATATGGTGCAGCTATGGCGGCCTCGTAATCCCTTGTGCACTCGACAAAACCCTCTGCTACGCCGGCGGAGAAACCCGCCTTCTTAAAGTCCACCACAAGATTGCCGCAATATACACCTCCCTGTCAAGAACTCTACGACAACTGCCTTTCGTGCTCAAGTGCAAGCTCCCTAGCTGCGACCTTGACACCCTCGTCACCATCTCCACTGACGAGGACCGCGAGCTTGTGGTCGATGAGTATGACTTGCTCGTGGCTTCCCATGCCCGGTCGCGTAATTCGGTATTCCCGGCTGATGTTATCGCGCTACATCCAACATTATCGTCGACGTCTTGGATAAGCTCGAGGTTGGGTTTGGTTGAGGCTGAGGAGTTGATATCGATGGAGGAGGAGAGAGGGAGTGCTTCTGAGTCGACTGGTTCGTCGAATTCGGCCACCGGTTGTGATGATTGCGTTGGTGGTGGTTACTTTGATCAGCTTCGGGAAATAATGGTTCCTTGTTAATTTGTTATGCTATTGTACTTCTGTTTTGGTATTATGAGCAAAATTTACATGGTTAAAGTTGATTTTTGTGTGTTTGTTAGTTTATCTATACCATCACCTACAAGTTTGATCCCGAACATAGGATATGCAGTGCTTCAGTGGTACACATGTACAGATCGACACAAGTTACTACTCCGTACTTGCTAGTTACTACATAGAAAGCATTCAAATTAGCAATTGATAATCAAATGGGTAAAACATATTAACTGTTCTTTTTTCAGTGAAGTATATATATATATAGCTTACTATTGGCCGATGTTTTAGCTTCTGATCACAAGAGTATCATCTGTTCATTATGTCAATTGTCAAGTAAAATATCAGGTACAAGTTTCAATATCGGAAACAACCTGGCACCTGCCCACAATGTTTACACATCTCCACAATTCACCACCCCCTTAAGCACAAAAAACCACCATCCACCAGCAATTAAACCACTGGATGGCAGGAACTTTTATAAAAAGTCAAGGCAGCTGCTTGGAACATGATCATTACAAAATCATCATTTGCATTTTTTTGATAGAAAAGAATACTATTAACAGAATACAATTAGCAATGAAATCTAAGGCAGGTTAAAGGAAAAGAGGACCTAGCCAAAAGTTACGGAAGCCCAATTTTTCTGCAAGAGGTCAATGAAAAGCCCTTTGAAGGCCCACGTAGCCTACGGCCCAAGAGATGCTAGATAAGTTGCCCTTCACGAATAAGAATACTGCAAGAACCGCATACTTTCATAGCAAACTCCTATCTTTTCCTCCTACTAGGCGGCTAGATAACAAAACTGATATTTTGAAATTAGCTAACAATCGTCACAAATGGAGTACTAGCTTGCAGGGAAGATTTACTGGTTTAGGCAACAAGTGGCCCATTGATAAAATGAAAACTTAACACTGACGACAACGAGTTGACAAACTTGGATTGTCTTAAATGTCAAGGAGCTCTAAAGTAAAGAAATTTGGACACGCCCCCTTTCAGCTGCCACTAATTTTCTACTACTAGGATTCACTGAAAGCTCTACTTGACCGACATATAAAACAAGTCTTAACTCTTATGAGCACATAAACATACTTCCCCTTGCATAATCCTCAACAGTCAACACCACCTTAGGAGCAATATCATGGCCCATAGAAGACCAGCTCCACCAGGACCACCACTAGATCCTTATGGGCTTCCACCTGATCCTTATGGCCCACCACCTCCACCACCTCAAATATATGGCCCACCAAGGCCAGCTTATGGCCCATCACCACCTCCTCCGCCAAGGCCCAATTACTATCCTTCTCCACCTCCTCCTGGGCCTCCACCAGGCCCACCTTCCCCTCCTTATTACGCACCACACCACCATCGTCCCCATGGACCCCCAGGCCCACCTCCACCACCTTACATGGACCGTGATCCCTACGGCCCACCTACTCCCTGGCCTCGCCCTGGCCCACCACCACCACCACGGCCTTATTGAAGAAGCTAAATTCTGCTGGGGTTGAAGGAGCGTGCAAAGTTGCACATAAGAATCGAACTCGGTATCTCGTGGCAAGCTAGTTGATATAAGCAACTTTGGAGTGGGATGATGTCTTTGTAATTTTTTCTTCTTTGATCACTTCTTCTATGAGCTTAGCTAAATAAGAAGCCTGCTATCAAGTTATGTATGCTATGTAATGAATAGGGTATTTGGACTTGTTTAAGCTATTGTATTTCTGTTTTGGTATTATTAATGAGCAAAGTTTACATGGTTAAAGTTGATTTATGTATATTTGGTAGTTTATCTATACCATTTCTTCTATCTGTTAACTTTCACTGGAATAGGATTAGCGATTTCGTAACACTACATGATTTGCTCCATCACTTGATAGAGTTGAACTCAAGAGCTTACCACACGTCCCCACCTACTTGATCGAGGAAAATCAAAAACATAATTCCGTTGCCGGGACTTGAACCCGGGTCTCTCGGGTGAGAGCCGAGTATCCTAACCACCTAGACTACAACGGATGATGTCAATGTGCTTGAAATAAAATCATAATGCTGAAGTAATAACTATTGCGCAACAAGAACATCCTTTCCACATCCAAGTAGAAAAATAAGTGAGCTTTTGTCGTTTTCTGGTTTTAAAATCTCGGTATTTTTATTAGATAAAGGATCGCTTTAGTTTGTACTCCCTTTACTCCAATTAGAAGTTAATATTTGTAACTTGGAGTACTTGTATAAAACATTAACTTTTTAATGGAATAGAGTAAGTCCTTTTGAATCTCATAGTTAAACATTACAAATTAACAATGATATCAAACATAACTAGTAAGTGTTGACTAAAATTTGTTGCTTCTCTGGAGCCTGTCTTTTGACTTTTTGCCAACGGGGACATGAAGGACGCAGTTACAACTTATAAGAAGCCTCTTTGTCAAAAGAAAAAAAAAAAAGAACTTATGAGGAGCCAAAGGAGATACAAATGTAATATTACTGGTACCGGAGACTAGTAGACAACATAGAAATTGGACAATTGCTTGTGAAGATTTTGGCATACAACCAGCTCCCGCTAATACCTATAACTATGATATGTTGTCTTCATAATTTTGAACTTAAAGAAAGCGATCCAGAGGAAAGTAAATAAGTAATAGAAGTTCACAATAAAAAGCAAGACAGATGAAAATGCTTCGACATTCTTTTCTTATATCTCGGTATTAAACAGTACGATATTACATAAATGTACAACAGAACAAGCCAACCCCAATCCTGAGAGGAGGGTGCGGGAGATAAATATATACCAGTTTGGGTGGTAAGTTGCCAACTTAGTAGAAATTGCTCTGTAAAGTTCAACCTCCGAAACCTCAGGAGGAAGGGATGCTCTAGGCAACCCACATTGCTATGTCCACATATTACACAGTATAACAGGTCGAAGTTGTACACTTAATCAGGCGTTCATACCTTAGTTCTTGTGCTCCAGCCTCCCACTTTCTGAGCCAGCATAGGGATCGAGTATGACATTTATAACAGCAGGCTTTCTAGCAGCAAAAGACTCGTCCAAGGCTGACTTCAGTTCAGCCGGATCCCTTGCTAGATAACCCTTTCCTCCAAAAGCTTCGATTAAGACATGGTATTTTGCCTCTGGCACAAAAGAAGTAGGTGCAGGATCGTCCTTGTGAGGACCTGTGACCTCTTCAGGGCTTCTCCGATCACCACCATACACACCTCCATTGTTGAAAACTATAACTACTACAGGCAACTGGTATCGAACTAATGTCTGCAAAGGGGGAAGAGAAGGAAAAAAAAAAGAGATCAGTTTAATTCCGACCATATGCACAGCTTCGGTGGCACGATAAATACAGACTCAAGTTACTTCATAGAAAAAGCATTCACATTATCAATTGATAATATTCAAATAGGTAAAACAAAATAACTGTTCTTTTTGCAGTAAGGGTATAGCTTATTATTGGCCGATGCCGCCCGATGGTTTAGCTTCTGATCACAGCACCATCTAACTGTCTTGGCTACAATTGTAGAGGTATAGCTCCATACATTAACATCTCCACAATCCCCCCCCCCCCCCCCAACCCCACAAAAAAAAAAAAAACCTGCCGTCCACCTGCAGTACTTGAACCCCTGGCAGGAACTATTTGGAAGGGTGAAGGACTCAGGGTAGCTGAATGGCACAGTAGATCATGCAAAATTAACATTGCATTTTGTGGTAGAAAAGAATATTATTAACAATGAATTAAAGGAAAAGCAGGCCTCCTAGCCAAAAGAGTTAAGAAAAAGTGAAAAACCCAATTTCTCTGAAAGAAATTAATGGAAAGCCCTTTGAAGGCCCACGCAGCCTTCGGCCAAAGACATGCTAGACACAGTGGCCTTCCCCAAAAAAAAAATGATAACCTGAGAAAATGTTGGAATCCGTCTAACCAAATACACCAAAATTCTGCACCACACAATTCCTGAGAAAATTCCTTTCTTTTCCTCCTATCTAGGCGGCTAAAAAAACAAAAAGAAATCCAAAGGAAAGAGAACAGTCAAACACTAAATAGGACATGTCCATGACTCCTGCCGAAGACAAATCAACCTAAGCCAAAGTGAAGAAGTTATATGGCAGTGAAACAGCAAGTGTGAAGGTCCCCGTTCCTCCCCCGCCCAAAGGAAAAAAGAGAGAGAAGAAACATAATATAGATACCCGGACTAAGAGCAGAACCAGGTCTTCTGAGTTGGAGACCATCATTAGAAAACAAAATCATCAGTGACAACCTTCTAGAATACACAGATGCTCAGCAAATGTTTAACAATTGGCTTGGACATTCTGTAAGCAAGTCACTGCTTGACAAGACTCCAAAACCCATAAAAGACAAAAAATTAAAAACAAATCATAAGCAGAGCTTCGTCGCTGATAGCCTGACATTAAGCGGGAAGGATAAATGACAAAAAGAGGCATATATAGTACATACTGATCCTAATTAACTCCAATCTAATACTATTGTATGGACAAATGGATCAGATGAATCCAGCTTTACCTATATTTACAGGATTTCATATGGAATGAACAATAAGTACTTCAGCTCTTCCTTGCCTTCATAATGAAACTACCTATAGGCATCTACCAATACTCAACCTTAGAGCACATGGAGGTAAACACCCAGCAGTCTCACATAGTCACTTCAGTGTGAGAACATGCATGCCATACAAGTAATGCTCAACATATACACAAGTCCTTAGCAAAACCCCTAACCAAGCCCTTCACCTCCACCAAAAAGAAAAAAGGGAAAAAACCCATGGATTCAGTTATAACACTAGTAAAAGCATTTGAGGTAGCGCTATTTTACTTTCTGCTATTTTTTTTACAATCTATTACCATTTTTTACCAAATTCAAAAACAATGGAGTAGCCCTTGACCCCAAGCAACCATCTAGATCTGCCCCACATGGCCACATTTACATAAAACAGGCTAAAAGATCCCTATTCAGACACCGGAAGATAAAAGAAATAAGCGGATTCAATTGGGGGTAGCAGAGACTGACGCTAATCTTCATTCGCAAATGTTAACATGGTATAGCTCAATTTGAGACCAGAAGGAAACTGAAAGATTCTTATCCTCCTACTTTGTACTATATTTTGACTATTAATTTAAAAAAATTCTTAATTAAAAAGAAAGGAAACTGAACAAGGACAGAGTGGGTGGACAAGTTGCTAGAAAGAGAAACCAGGTGTAGACAACAATCCTTAATGTTTTTCCTAGCTTATTTCACACCCAAATTGTTGTAACAAAGTACTTATATGTATTTACTATTCACCTTAAACTTTCCATCTTAATGGAAAGTCATCCTCCACTCTGTGCAATCACACCAAATTTCATGCTTCATAGATAATAAAACAAATAAATCCTAAACGATACCAAGTTCTCGCTTTTTACCAGAAAAGCCCACAAAGGGTTCAGAAAAGGGCAGATGAATGATTCCGTTTAACAAGATAGAGGATTACCAACCAATTCATATGAAGACAACTCACAACAAGAAAAGGACGATTATGTCATGATCACAAGCACACTACAGCAAACTCAGAATCCTAATCCATAACCACCTATCAACTAAACGAAATCCAATAGGGAAAAATAGCGCAGCAGAGGAAGGAAAGACTTTCCAGTTGATAATCTAGCGTACAAACAAAGGAAATGAAACTGATGCAAAGGGCTTCTGCTAGTATGTACATACACTTGTACAGAATAATAGAAGAGACAGAGGATAAAGTTGTACTTAAGCATAAGGTAACACCTACAAGATGACCTAATGACACAGTCAATTAAACTAGTAATACATCTTAATGCCCCCAAAATTTCCATTTGTAGATGTATGATAGTTCTACTTGCAATAACATTTCATGGGTATCTAGTTTCATCAAAAAACTAATACAAGCTCACATAGGACTTAGGATTGCAAAAGTATGACATAGTTTCATTTCACATACAAATCACAATTTTATGTGACAACTAGTTTTGAGATCTGAATTGTCGATCAAAACTTTTAAATCATTAATAAAATTTGACATCATCCAGGAACGAAATGGGTATAATATACAAAGAAAATTACTTAGAACAAAAAAAAAAGCATACAAGCCCAATCAAAAAGTTTGTTTTCTATCTCCCTATTTGGTACAAATCCAAAAGGATCTCCTAATGCAATAGTGCAATCTACAAACTAAAGCTTTGACTAAGACAGGGTAAAATGGTTAGATAAACTATTAACTAGGACACACTCATACCCTTGACTCTAGATTTGAGTCTCTTGGAAATAGGTAAACCTCACTATAAAAAAAATTAATCATTGTTCCTGACCATGCTAAGCTGCTGCCTGCTAGCAATGGATGTTAAGTCGGGTTCTTTGAATACGATATCCACATGTTATGAAGCTTATTTGATAGAGAAAAAGATCATGGATTTGAGATATCAACTAGCAATCTGGCATACCAAGATATAGGACTTAACCATGCACTTTTTCTTTTCTTTTTAGGGACAATCAAGTCAATAGTGAACATGCTACAATCATTTTGATAGCATATGGATATGAACTAAAGGTCATGGAGATGTAAGTAAATTCATCAATGCACTACCTTAAAACACAATACATGGGATTATTTTGTTAAACTTCATATAGTATATTCATTGCTGCAAATATTAACATAGTACTCCCTCGGTCCAATATGTCAGTCGTTTCAAGTCTTTGCTCTTACTAAGATACTTGTCTAGTCATTAGCAAAACCCTATTAAATTCCTGTCACTTGTTTTTTCCTAGTAATCTATTAAATTGTAGCGTTAAGATTGGTTGGATGGAAAAGGAAGGAGAGATAGTCGAAGAGAACATCTATAATGATAAAACCATTAATTATTGGCGACATATACATTGAACACCTCAAATGAACAATATTTTGGGTCAAATACCACTTGCTAAAATGACATATTTAGATGGAGTACTAGATGAGACGATAAGGATAATTCAAAGCAAGTAACCGTTTACAAATACATCTCGAGAGAAATTAGAAGATGCTATTTTCTAGTCTTCAACAATATAATATTCAAATAATAGCTAACCCTGTTCTAGGTGAAACTTAAAAATAACTTAATTAAAAATCTTCTCATACTAAGTTATGGGGACGCACACAGAATTCATGAAAAACAGAACCTAACTAGACATCTAAATTTCAAATTTCTACTACTCAAAGGGAAATTTAAATGAATTTCTTCCACCGAATCCATTGAGCAATACCAAACTTTCCATGTAAACACTGGTGAAAACCGGCGATATCTTGTAAGTCTTTGCAAGAACTTTCTCTTCCTGACTCTCAAGGTTGTAAGAGTATACACTTCCTCGTTCTCCAGCATATAACAAGTCACCCTCAGCCTTCATATACAAGTACTTACCAATCAGGTCCAATTGTATAGTATATCGTTTGGTCCAAGATGACTCATCCATTAACCATATATTGCTATGGGTCTCAAAACATTCCATCAGAGCAATTGATTGACGCAAAACAACAGGAAATCTTTCTAGATCCCATTTCCGAGAACATTCACAATCAGGCAAGTTTATGTACGTAAATACTTCAGTTTTGACATTGAATGACACAAAATGAGAAAACCTACCTTTTGGAGTAGTTTTCATGAGATCAATCCCAATCCAATATATGACGCCATCAAGATAAGCCATCGGACTATCCTTATACCATAAACATGGTCCAACACCAATATTAATGCTCTTCCATGAGTTAGTACTAAGGGTATAAATCTCAACAAAATTAGGCATGTTAACTCCAAGTACTGAATACAAACTTGCTACCACCTTATAGTCATTCCTAAGGGGGTCAAACCCAAAGGCACAACCAATATCAAATTCTCCCCCTATATTTGACATATGGGGAAGAGGAATCTCCAAAGCTTTCCTAATTGAGGGGTTCCAAAGGAAAATATTAGCAACACGAGTTAAAGGTTTGCATCTCTTCATGCACAACAACCCATTAACATACCCTGTGGCTAGGAAATGTTCAGACCTAGTAACATCCATTTGAAGCTTAGCCTTAGTGATTTTCCTGAATGTGTCGCCACCACGAATTGTGCACCATTGCCTAGGTTCAATCATAGAACCACAAATATTAGCCGGTTCTAAGACTAAAAGGCGAGACACTTCTTGTTTCTTCTTGCAATTTTTAAGATGGGTGAAAGTGAATTGTGGTTCATCGATAAGAGAGCACCATAATTGGGACACACAACGAGATCTTAGGAGAGGTTTTGTTGGTAACCTGCTGAGTATCTCGATGCATATTTCTGGTGGCAACGTGCTATTTGGCATTTTGTTTCTTTTCAGCCTCCCCATTTTGTAGCAAAAGCATTCAATTGGAAAAAGAAAGAGAAGAGGAGGAGGAAGAGGTGGTATGATCTGAAGAAAACATGTATCACAATTTATAGAGAAAAAAAAATAGACCATGCCTTTAATTTGTGTAATTGGCAAAATATCAATAGTAAAATCTGCCCAATAGATTTGGGAGTATACTGAGTATAAAAGGAAATCAACAATAATGGGATTATGTCCCTAAATACGCAGGCGTAACGTCTCTTCAAGCACGTGTGTCATGCAGAATGCCTAATATAGCCATTTTTGGTGTGATACATAAATGGAAATTTTCTCTTGTATATCTATGTGGATTAGTTTTAGCTTACTCACCCGCAATGCATTATAATCATGTGTTATGCAATATAGCTAGTACTAGACAAATCGTATAGAATCAGCAATGAAACAACAATTTATAATAGTTAAGTCACCAAAAAATTGCAACGAGTAGACAAGAATCCTTAATTCTGAATCACCAAGTTATTGAACTAAAGCACTCACACTTCCCCTCCCTCTGTATCTTTGTTGGAAAGTCATCCTCCAATGATTACTAAATCTAAAATATGAACACAAGATAGACGATAAATTGATAACTCCTTTCATCAGCCTCAAAGCCCACAAACAACTCTTGTCCATCCTCCGAGAAGAGGAAGCAGGGTACTCGCTAGCTATCGTCTACAAACGACTCCGAACAAATGCTTATTGGATAGGCAAAATACTAGCAGGAAATGGAGGAAACAATGACAAATAGGCACTAACATCAGTGTACAAAGCTACTCACTATACTGATCATGATATGTTATCAATGATCACTCGGTTCATAATTAACATTTAACCAATCAATATGACACTCGATAATGTGAATGTAAGTCAGAGCAAAATTAGGGCCAAGGGGGGCTGAGGGGGCCACACCACCCCTACCCCCTTTCTTATTTACTGATATTGAAACACAGATAAACATCAGGTTGTAAAATAAGCCTATTTGGTGAATGAAAGGTTAACATGTACTCCATATATGTACTACTTTCTCATGGTCATACTCATATGTTCAAGTCTTCCAGCCATAGTTATTGAAGATTTTTCAAGTTAATTGTGCCAATCTCAAACTTCTTTTTTCTGTTCTTTGCTTCCTTATACTTTAAATTTTCTCTTAAGCTTATGTTTTTTTCATTGTACCTTTCAAAAAAAAATTCCAAGAGTTAACTTTTTTGGATAAGAAAGATTATATTGATAAAAGAACGAGAAAGCAGATGATAAGACAGTTCTACAAGAACACCGACTACAAATTACCCAAACTTTGTTGTAAAGCCGTATTAGGGATGTCTGTAGATATCCAGCTTCCCTTAACCCATAAAGAGGCTATGTTGGTTAGCCACTCCAACGATAATCTAAAGGAAGAAGAATTCCAGAGAAAACAAACAACCCAATAAACGGAGATATAAAGCCTAGGGGTATGCTTAGTTACCAAGGCATGGAAAGCCTAACCAAAGTAAAAAAGATCCGCTGAGGTTATGTGTCTAGCCAAGTCATGTCATGGGGCAGCAAAAAGGGTACCATAGACCAAGGCTAGACGTGCCCACATGTCCCAATCATACTCCTATGGTTACTAAGGGTATACTTGGTCACTTTCGGAACATTTCCCCGAAAATCAAAAATCAACCCAAAAAGCCGGGGTTTTGTGGACTATAACCCACGCAAAAACCTCGTTTCGAGCCCCGAAATGGAATTGAACGAAATTTGGCAGGACACATCCTAAACATATATAATGAAGAATGGAACAAGAAAATTGGCAAAAAAAATAGCCTATGCATAGCACAAACCATCGATTTTGTCCATTATGCACATGCTCGAATCCAACGCAAAACACACCGTAAAACTATCAAGACCGAGGAATGACATTGTCATATGCTACGGTTATACTATAATATACCCTAGGAGCATGTTTGATCACTTTTAGAACATTTTCCGGAAAATCAAAAATCGACCAAAAAAACCCTTTTTGTGGACTATAACCCACACAAAAATCTCGTTTAGGGCCCCGAAATGGAATTGGACGAAAATTGGCATGAGGCATCCAAGACACATATAATGGTGAATGGAACAAGAAAATTGCCAAAAAGTAGCATTGGCGTAGCCCGAACCATCGGTTTTGTCCATTATTCACATGCTCGAATCGAGCACTAAACACACCGTAAAACTATCAAGAAGGAGCATTGCCATATGCTTCAATTAAGCTCCAAATATACCTTAGGAACATTCTTGGTAAATTTCGAAACATTCCGGATCCGCCGAAAATTGGCCAAACCTTAGCTAGAGGACTTTTAGTAGGCCATAACGTCTGCCCAAATAAAACGGTCCCAAAAATGTGAGCTCGGAAATGGACGGAAATTGGCAGGAGGTCAACTGTATTAATCTTACTCAACACTATTAACCGCACAAAAGATCGGACCTTAAAGGAGACCTTGCATTTCCAAATGAAATTTCTAACCTAAAAAGTTGGGGGACACGGAGGCGAAGTGATATTGTATAAAAAGACTTCCTCGAGAAACCTCCACTACCCATATTGTTAAAGCACCCATATAAATTTATGGACACCCACGAGGAGAGAGCTCCTCAATCTCCCTATCACGAGGATGTCTATAGATCCACAAATTTCCAACTTGATTAAAATGTAGAAAAAGGGGCCTCATGTACCTCATAAAGTTGATATAATTGGAGTATATATAGAGCAAAAGAAACATCTTCCTCAACATCCTCTCAAACCCTCATCTTAAACTCTTACCCACCTTATATATGACGGAAGGGAAAAAATAAGAAATTGGGAATTTCAACGGACGGTATCCAGGTGAGCACACTCGGGCAAACCACCCACGAACATATTCTTGATGACACGTCCTCACAAAGCATCTAGGAGAGGATATCATAGCCACTAGCCCACAAGAGATACGTTGTCGAAAACCAGTCTACCAAAGCCACCTTCTGCAATCGGTCTACACAAACTACACACTCGGTCCCAAATAATCATTATTCTCATCACCAACAACATCAGCCGGAATAAATTTCCTCATCAAATACTCAATCTGAAACAAGAATTTGATAGGGAGAGAGAGAGAGAGAGAGAGACAGGCAGAGAAAGGTAGTCCAAAAGGTACAGTCAACAAGCAAGATCTAAGCAATGTGATCCTCCCACCAAGGGAGAAATAAGTCACTCTCCAACCAACCAAACAGTTTGTGAACAAGGAAACAACTGGAACGCAATTTACCACTAAAGGCACTCACAAGTAAATAAGCGGGGAATGTTGAATCCCACAACCAGCCAAGACAGAAATGAGCTCAGACATATGCAGGACAATTAGTACAGTTACAGATGATAATATATTATCTTTCCCTGCTATGTATTTCTTCTATTGGGATAGCTTGTTTTTAAATCTAAAGATTCATCCTTAGTTACATTTAAACTGACCTAGTATGGACAACTTTGATAAAGTTCTATATCTATTAAAATAGATTGAAATGCATGCAGCTAGGTCAAAGTTCATATTTAAAGACCATTGCCTGTCTTTTGAATTTCTAAGGATAGAAGTTTTGCATTTGGTACTTGTAGAAGCTATTCTCACTAGCTAGTCATAGCACAAATGAGCGACAATGCCTTGGAGAAAAACGATATAGTTAATTGCTTTTACACCTTATGATAAGATTTTGATCAAATTTAGCTTCTTCTCTATGATATAAACGAGCACATTTTATTTCCAGGAGTATACTGCTCACTGTACATCGCCCCATCAATAATACTATTCATGATTGAGGCAAATTCTCTACATCCGTTGGCAAAAACCCAAAAAATCAGAATCCCCTTCCACATCAGCGATCAGACATTCCGTCCAAATATCATCATATATACAGGAAGTCAGGAACCGACAATGTCTTGCTCTTCCCTAGGATCCCACATAGTGTTTCCCAATTCACATTATGACACAATATATCTATAAACTAAAGCCTAGATTCCAGACTCCAGACATAAGGAACAAGACCATCTACCAAAACTGAAGAAGAACCACTTATTAACAGAACACATCTAGCAAATTGTCAAATCAAAGGTAGTCTGAAATCACGGAAGATGACAAGGTCTTGCCTGATCAGCAGTAAGCCACAAAATTTTGGCTTGGCATGTTCTATTCGATATAGGTATGATATAAACAAGGACAATTATATTTCCACTAGTATTTTGCTCATTGTATATCGTCCGCTCAATAATATCATTCATGATTGAGGCAAATTGTCTAATTCTGTTGGCATCAAATACAGAATCCCCTTCATAGTATTAGCATGTTCGGTAGTTCCTTCTACACCACCGATCAGACATTCGGACCATATGTCATCGTATATACAGGAACCAACTATGTCTTGCTCTTCCCTAGGATCCCACAGTATTTCCCAACTCACACAATGGCACAATATATCTATAAACTATAGCTTACTTTCCAGTGAATCCAGTCTCCACACCATTTACCAACACTAAGAAGAACCACTCATCAACAGATCACATCTAGCAGATTATCAACTCAAAGGTAGTATGAAATCACACAAGACATCAAAGTCTACCCTAATCACAGGCCACAAAAGCTCCGAAACGGGAGGTCATAAACCATTACCAATTTAACACACAGAATCACATTCCATAAACAAATTGCACATAACGAAATATTATCACTAACCAATACCACAAACATCAACTATACCAATGCTAGTCAAAGAACAAATGAAGCATACCTCCACTTCCATAGCACTAAATCCGAAACCAGAATCCCCTTCAACCGCGACCACCAACCGCTCAGGGTAAGCCATAGCAGCAGCAATACAATAACCCAAACCAACCCCCATAGTCCCCCAAGTACCGGCATCCAACCTCGTCCTAGGCTCCATCTGCGGCAAAACAGCTCGACCGACATCCATAGTATTCGCCCCCTCGGACACCAAAACCGGCGCAGGACTCCCCAACCCGAGAATAGCATCCCTAATAATCCTCATAGGAGTCAAGAAATTAAATGGCACCACATCCTTAGCCAACTGCCCCTCCATCTTAGCCACATTGTCCTTAACCTTCCTCGAAATCGCCTCGACCCAAGGATGACTCCTCCCCAAACAAAAGGGATCATCCTTAATCACCTTATTCATCAACCCCACCACTTCCTTGGCATCCCCAACCAACCCCAAATACGGCTTCCTCAACTCCACCTCCTCCTCACTCACATCCACCAATATAAACCTAACATCCTTACTCCACTTGGGCGCCTCCCCGAAATGCAGCAGCCAATTCAACCTCGCCCCAATCACAACCGCCACATCACACTGCCCTATCGCCAACGACCTGGCCGCCGTGGCAGCCAGCTCATGATTATCCGGCAACAACCCCTTCCCCATCGGCGTAGGCAAAAAGGGCACCCCAGTCATCTCCACCAATTTCCTAATCTCATCCTCTGCCCTCGCATACGCCGCCCCTTTTCCTATCACAATCAGCGGCCGCTGCGCTTCCCTGAGCGCAACCGCCGCTTTCTCTACATTACTAAACAACAATTTAGCAGGACCCACACTGGGTTCATATTTGCTATTAATGATACTATTATATATATTCGCTGAATTATTGGGCTGGTGTTTTTGGTGTTCCTGTTGGCTACATTGAATGATCAACGCCTCGGCCTCAGCCTCGGACATCATCTGATGCAGGATATCCGAGGGGAGGTCGAGGTAACACCCGCCAGGCCGACCAAGCACAGTCATACCCAGAACCTCAAACACCGAGGCGGGTATCTGTGCAATCCCCGTCGGCCTGGCGGAAGCCTTGGAGAATGGTTTCACAACTGCGACCTGATCAAGCTCCTGGAAATCCCCCCTCCCGACATCCCGCTGGTCGCATGACCCGGAGATGAGCAGCAGGGGCCAGGCATTGGCGGCGGCGTTGGATAACCCGGCCAGGGCGTGCACGCAGCCGGGACCGGAGACGGTGAGGAGGACCCCGGGGGTGCCGGTGAGGAACCCGTATGCGGATGCCGCGTACCCCGCGGACTGCTCGTTGTGGAAGGCGATGAAGCGGATGCCGAGGGCGACAGCGCGGGTGGCGAGGGAGGTGACGGGGATGCCGACGACGCCGAAGATGTGGGTCACTCCGGCTTTGAGGAGGCACTTTGCCACCATGGTGTTGCCGTCGATTTGGCGGGTAGTGGTTGTTGATGAGTCAGCAGCCATTTTTGGAAAGGTTGGTGTGGTTTAGTGTGTGTGGGGATAAAGATAGATAAAGATGGTGAGTTGAAATATGTACGTGTGGGGTTTTGGGGAGTATTTGTACACTATTCCCTCCAAACTAATTATTTCCCTCCATTTTTTGCGGTCAGACTGTCTAATTTTAAATTAATACGTTGATATTAGATACTTTCTATCTATAAGTTAACGTTTTGACTTTGATATTATTTAAAGTCACACTTAGATCATTAATAGTTCAAAAATTATAATTGAAAAAAAATTAAAAAATTATCGTATTAAAGTATTTTTCAATACAAATCTAATCATTACAAAATTATAAATTTTAACAATTATATTGTTGAGTTATTGATGATCAAAGGATGACCTCTAAATGTGTGAAAAAGAAAACGTTAACTTATAAGTGGAACGGCGGGAGTAGTAGATAAGTTAAAGTGGTTATTGTTGGTTTAAAATGGTAAATTTATAATTGTGTTACCAATGTATTTGGTATTTGTAACATTAATGACTTGTGATATGAAAAATATAGAACATATATATGATTATAATTGTTAGATTTAATGTGTTTAATAGTATTTTTGTATGATTATAGTTTAGTCTTTATACCAGTATACATCATAAAAAAAAAAACTAGCTTATGTGGTTATAGCTATATTACTCTAAGAGCATGTTTGACAACACATTTTCATCTAGATTCTAGCTTTTTGACCATTCAAACATCTATGCAAAAATAAAAAGTTGTGTTTGGTAAAGTAAATTATGGGGTATATTGTAGATTTTTTGGAGCTTTTTATCAAAAGCTAGAGAATGTAGTTTTCCTAGACAATTTCTTAGATGCTCAAAAATTTTGTCCATATTTACCCTCACGCTTCGGTATTATTATACACGTGGATGTGACTTGTACTTTATCATCACTAACTAGTCAACCATATCACATTATTATGCACAGGTGACGGTCATGTAATTATTGTTAAAATAAAATTTGGTCTTAGTATACGTATATAAATATTTTTAATAGCTAATTTAAAAAAAAAATGCCATTATTTGATCAAAATTTTACTATTTCATTATTTTATTATCTATTATATGATAAAGTGATTTTAAAAATATTTTTATTTTTATATATAATATGTATATATATATA
>CAAKMY010071570.1:0-33799 GCA_901111285.1 Corrigiola litoralis
ATATATATATATATATATATACTTTATATTTGGTGAATATTGTATGTATGTTATAGGAAGTGAATTTTTCAACCAATGTTCGACTTCGTATATATTACAATCTATGAGTTTGCAAAAAGTATTTGCTTTTGGTGAATATGTCTTTCTACATTGGTGAATGTAGTGTAAGATACATCATACAAGGGGTGTATAGTTAATAATCGGATTTATAGAGTCAAATACTTTTATATCATTTTGTTAACCTATAAATAATTTTTTTTTTTTTTTGAAAACCTGTAAAAAATGTTAAGAATGCTTCTTTGTTTCATTAGTTAACGGTCATCTTAAATAAGAAAAAATAATCCAAGATGAAGAGAACTACCTACCGAGAGGGACTACTACCTCTTGCCATCTTTCCGTATAAAACGTAGTTGTGCATGTTTCGACAAATTCAGAAGGTTGCTTATTTGAATGCTGTTGAAGAATAATCTATAGGACTGCTCATTTGCCGTTGCGACCCACGCTATCTAATCCTACTAGAGTACTGACAATTATTGTTACACACCGGAAGTTGTTATTATGACAGGAAGAACAATGACTATGTATGATTGTATTCTATATTTGGATTCTTCTAGAGAACCGTGTTCTAATTGCACAAGCACTTTTTAAGTATTCATTCAAGTAACCAGGAGATAGCAAAAGTTGCATATTAGAAAGCTCAGATAAGGTAAAACCAAAAGACTCAATTCTGGGTGCTTGTAAACTGGGACCACTTTGAAGAACATTCTGACTACTGTTTGCTGCTAATGTTTTATCAGCTTAGCTTGAGGTGCTGGCTACTGATAGGTTTATATCAGAGAGCTAGTTAATTGTCCAGGAGGCGTCTAGGACAGAAAAGTCGACATATGAAGGAAAACACGGAGCTTGTAAAGCTCCAACGAGATCAAGGGCCTTCCATTGATTCCTTCAGGCATGCATTAACCCATGCAATGGCCCCAACATGTCATGACCATCCTTCAGATCCTTAGCATTCAAAACTTACATGCCGAAATCTGAGTAAAACCATAAAACACATTTTACAAAAAAATTAGGGCTACAACATTAGAAGCTAGGGGCGATATTTGCCTACTCAAAATAATATACATGATTTTCTGCATCATAACTGCCAGTCAATAGGCAACTCCCCATTCTTCTCCAAAATCTGGTTTGTGCGAGAAAAGTGCCTGAGCATTTAGACAAGAACAACCCGTTAGAGCGGAATTTCAATTCTTCAACCACAACTGGCTCACTTGATGTCTTGTTCAGTCAAAGAGCAATATACAGCTGATTGTAGTTAGGACTTAGGACTCTAAAAAGAAGTGATAATATGCACTGAAGCAGTTCAGTTGCAGCCTGCAAGCTACAATCACTATCTGGCGAGTTCTGAACAAGTGTCTGGGAGTTGAATTAATAAGATCGAGAACCTTAGAGGTATCTATTTTTTATTTCCTTGTTTCGAATTAAAAGCCCCAGAAGGTGTAATTTGTACTTTAGACATTATTACTGTTACGAAGTACTGTCAACTTTACTAATGACCAAAAGAACTACCTGCATCCAAAGAAGCCTCTGTTCGCAGATAGACCAGAGGGATGAGCTGATTTGAGAATATGGTGCTTAGTCTCATCAATCAACCTGTATAACATCACCATGGTAAGTGTAGTCTCCGAAAAGTGCATTAATGCTTATTGCACAGAAGCAAACTGTATGGACGAACTCACAGCAGAAATGGACATAGAAACCAAAAGCAAAATATACAGACGCGAACATATATGACATGAGATATTCAATTGAAGAAGCACACTATCCTCACTGAGCCACACAGTATAAATCATGACTACTGAAATTGGAACCCCAATATACACATTAACTGACACGTACAAATATTAACTCCATTAATATAGAAAAGAGCAAGAAAACAAACCTGGATTTCTCTTGAGCAGAATTTCCCCAAAGAAGAAATACAACTCCTCTTTTCTTTTCCGATATTGTTCGAATGACAGCGTCAGTGAACTGCTCCCAGCCTTTCTTAGCATGAGAGTTAGCCTGGTGATTCCTAACTGAAAAAAAGTAGAAAACTCAGCGAATATGAAGCAAGAAAAATAAATCAGAACTACCAACACAGACATAGCAGATGGCATATTAGATGATATTATGTCGAACATCGGATATTGTTGATAAAAGTTAAACAGGGACCACTGTCCACAGGTAGGGGAGGAGGTGGGGAGAGGGGGAGGATGACAGCAAAGGAATGAAAAATCTGAGAACAAAGTCAGGGGGGGAGGGAGCAGGGAAACAAATAGATGAAGAAGAAGAGGAAGGGTTGCTGACCTAGTGGATGCTGGTACCTATTAGAAGCGGCAGGGGAGAAGAGCAGCAGCAGCGGAAGGGAGGGGGTAAGTCACAACACTAATTGAACAGCTCTAAATAGAAGAGACGAGTGGCCGGTGTCAAAAAAAGACGCGTGATAAAAAGATAATAACACACTAAAGGGATATGTGATTGAAACACAATAATTTTCTTGAACTTGTCTGTATGATGCACGTATCATAAGGATCGTGATGCGCACCCTTTCGCACAAAAGTTCCATACATTGAGACCCTCTACTGAATTACACATACTAGAAAAATTTATACTCAGATTATTAGTAGCAAATTCGGGACTTCGAGTGGTAATGGTGAACGGGACCAGGGCAGCAGGCTCGACATGAAACAATGGTGATGACCCACAGCTCCAAACACAAGGGGGAGTGGAGAAAGAAAAATACAAAGAAGAACAAGTTTTAATTGGCACAACCTCGACATATGGGTGGCATTGCCGCAACATGATTTTTGAGCTGGAGAAATATGCATGGCGTGTTCCTCATAGATAAGGAGAAAATTACTAATCCTCAAAACCGAGAAGGGAGGAAGGAATATCAGCAACGTTAAAATAACTGACAATTGATGAATTGGGATCTCAGAAAATGTGAGGAAGAATCTAGGTGTAGTACGATAAACTACTAACCTCAAATATAACAAAAACAATAACTTGATCAAATACAGAAGCTCGAAAAGACATGATACTTTGGAGAAACAAAAAGCTTACCAGTTAGAACTGTGTTGAGCAACAAAACACCCTGCAATTTATATATAATGATAGAAAAAATCAATATGTTAATATCAATACTTCAAATCTTATTGTTACAACTAGAGGTCTACTCTGTTCTGAAAATTGCACAAAACATTGTCTCTTAACAGAAGGAAAAGAAAAAGGAAAGATTAAGATGAAAAAACAGCAGGCAAGAGAGAGGACCACATTTGACTGAAGGTGAAGGAATTTTCAGAAAGGATAAAATGAAAAGTACAGTAAACGAGAGATGACCAAATTTGACTCAAGGTGAAAATCAATTTTAAGAAACTGTAGCTGGTACAGAGAAATATGCAAAATATCTATGAAGAAAAAAAAAAAGGTGAAATTTGACAGTGTTCTCCGAGAGAACGGGAGATTCACATATACTCCAAAATGAACTAACTTATGTCAATGATGAAATGCAACATGGAGCAAGAACCGGTATCCAGATTAGAAGTATAACCTGTACAGCCCATCTCTCCAAATTCCCATGAGATGGAACAGAACATCCAAGGTCTTGTTTGAGTTCCTTGAATATATTTCCAAGACTTGAAGGAATCTTAATTCCCTCTGGTACGGAGAAAGAAAGGCCCATTGCTTGTCCTGGTCCATGGTATGGATCCTGGCATAAGACATCCCAGAAATCATAATTCAATGTATTTATCACATCTTCAGAGAAAGAAAGTCATACAAAGTGAGTGAACAAAGCAGCTGAGCATAAAAACCATAAAAGTACCTGCCCAAGGATGACAGCCTTAACTTTATCGAATGGGGTTGAGTTGAGAGCATTGAATATCAGGTGTGAAGGAGGATAGATGGGTACTTTGCCACTACAAATTTCTGTCTCGACAAACTTGCATAAACTCTCAGCATAAGGTTTCTCGAACTCTCCTGAAAGTACTGGCACCCAAGAGTCCTCAACCAGAAGCTCCTCCAACTTCACATAGCCATTACCTCCTTTACCTGATACATTTACAAGAACACATTTTCGCAAATAGCAAATTTAAAATATTGTCTGCAGTCTTAGAAATACATTGATGTAGACCATGACATAGATCTTGCATTACATAAAACAATCAGCAAAAACTAACTTTTATAAATTTGTAATTGAAACAGAAATCATCAAGAAGAAAACAATCTCCTAAAAGAAAGTTACTCAACTGTACACACCTATCAAAATATCCCCTTTGGCCAGGGGAGTTAGGAGCCTAATGTTACAAAATAAAGGTCGATGGATGAAAGTAAACCATCAAATGCTCTCACTGTTCAAGTTTGATTCTATGCATATATTCATGAGTTGAGTGTTGCTTTCAGTAGCAGTTTTCGATGCAAGTTGCCAATGAAGCACTAGTTCAAGATAAGTTATTAGGGTTTTCTTTCTTGTTAAAGTGGCAAAACAGCAAAAGCTCTAACCTATGTACAGCATAGCACTGTTAAACTTCCTCTAATTTACTCCTTTTCTCAACCTAACACAAGAGTAAGATTACACGACTCGGTTCGATTCAAACTACTCTACCCCAATAAAGGTTTGTTGAACCCTCATATTTCGAAAAGAAAAAACGCACAATCACTCTTCTTGTACTGCAAAAATAACCCTTCTCCTATTGCCCTCCAACCCATTTCCGTCCTTTAAAAGGAATCCTCAAATAAGAAGTTTTGAATATCTAAAACAACAAATAAGGAGAACTCACTTTTACATTTCTACTACTAACAACCTAATTAGCTCAACCAACAAAACTCTTTACCTCAACACCTCCAGATGTGACCCCTACCCCCAAAACACTTCAACTTTATTCCCACAATTCCGAATTGACACTATATTTCACTTTACTCTTGTTTACCTATCATTTTGAAATTCCAATAAAGCACATGAAAAGGGAAAAAAAAAAAAGCAAAACTTTGGAACTCTAACTCTGGTAAGCTCACTCTTAAACCTAATAAGCTCATCCTGTCCTATAGTACGCCGATCTTACATTACACAAGTGTTGCTCCACACCCTTCAAAGTCTCTTAACTCTATCATACAAAACCTTTGACAAATTCAAAACACACTTCTTCAACTACTACCTTAATTCCAAAATTGACACTATATTTCCGACCAATCTCTCTTAAACAAATAGATAAAAACGCAACCTTTAGAACTCTAGCTCTCTCACACCCATAAGAAATTTAACTTTTACACATAAACCAACTAATATTTCACATCAAATCTCCCAATTCTTCATGTTGGTATTCTCTGAAATTAACCAAAAAGGTAGAAAAAAAAAGCAAACCTTTGGAAATGTGAACTGTATCATAACATTTCTAAATTATTCCCTAAAATCCCAAATTCACACTACACTTCACATCAATCTTCCATAGACAATAAAATCATGAACTTTTACATACACACCCAATAGTATCTCACATCAAAACATCCAACTCTCCATCCGGGCATTCTCTAAAATCAATCAAACATGTAGAAAAGGGATAATAAATATAAAAACACAACCTTGAATACTCTAATTCTCTCACAGCCATAAATATATAAACCTTTACATATAAAACCCACTAACATATCACATAAAAACTTCCAATTCATCATATGGATATTCTATAAAATCAATCAAAAAGGGATAGTAAAAATAAAAAAGCAACCTTTAATACTCTAAACTCTCTCACAAGTCACACACATGAAATCATAAAGTTTTACACATAAAACCCACTAATAAATCAAATCAAAACATCAAATTCATCACATGGGCTGGCACTCTCAAAAATCAACCAAAAAGGTAGAAAAAAGTAAAACCTTTGGAAATATGAAGTTTACGTATCAAAATATATCCATTGATTGCCCCCCACCATTTCACATATGAAACCCACTAACATTTCACATCAAAACATTGAATTCATCACATGGGCACTCTCTAAATCAAACCAAAAAGGTAGAAAACAAAAAAAAAAAATCAACCTTTGGAAGTTTGAACTTTATCAGAGCATAACTTGAGGTTCCTCTTAGACAAAGCAAGTGACTTCTTAAGCTCCATCCTCAGCTTCTGCTTAGCAGTGAGCTCAGACCCACCATCGGCGCCGTTGTCGAAAGCGGGAGAGGAGGATAGTGTTGTTTTAAGGCGTTTGTTGGAGATTGGGAAGAAGTCAGTTAGGGTTTTTGGTGATGAAGAAGATGAAGAACAGGGCATCTTGTTATGGCGGGAAAATGGGAGACAAAAGGTTGTTGGTATTGTTGGTTTTGTGAGGGGGTTTTTGAGGACACTTTTCAACATTTTTTTGCCAAAGGAAGACTTCTTATTGTTCCTTATTCATCACATGGGCACTCTTAGAACTGGCAAAACCGACCTGACCCGGCAAAATTAACCCAAACCATCCGACAACCCACCCGATTCAACCCCCGAACCGACTTGAACCGACCTGATGCAAAACCGAAACCCGATACACTCCGAAAAGTGGAAACTCGAAACCGGCCCGAGTGTACTTGAAACTGATTCAACCTGAAACATGACCCAACCCAACCCGAATCGATTACATAATTGACTGAATTATAGCTAATTATCCTCAAAAAAAATTAAAAACTTTGTTGTAAATAATAGATTTTTACTTGTTCCAAAAAATTGATATACAATGTTGGATAAAATTTTGGTAATTTGATCGAATAACTCGACCCGAGACTATTTTGACTCAAAATTGACCCGACCCGAAAGAATAAATGACCCAATGTGAACCGAAACCAATATGACCTGAACCGATCCGAAGGTTGTCACAACCCGAGTTAACCCGAAACCGACATGACCGAACCGAGTTGACCCGACTCGCCCGATTGCCGGCTCTAGGCACTCTCTTGGAACTAGTAAAATGAAGTGAACTAAACAATATATAACTTGCCATAGCATTATTCATATTCGAAGTTTTATTTTTCTAGCCATGACATTAATAATGACAATTTTAAGAGATGGAAGAATTACTAAATATTAGTAGTCGTAATATAATAAAGGTGTGTATTTTTTGTTTAATATGTAAAAGAAAGGGTAAAGGTTAGTAGTTTAGATATAGGTAGCACGGGTACTTCACCTATCTAGCGTAACCGTGTCGGACGCGGTATCGGATACGAAGACGGAGAAATACGTGTCGGATACACATAAAAACCAAGTCCAATATTATATGAATTTTTTTGGCTTTTTGAGGTCAACTGAATAATACAATAATACTCCAATAATACTTAATGACCCCGATTCATGGTAAAACTTACATTTCATTGAATTGTTGTAATAGTTTAACATTTTGTTATCAAATTTCATATAGACTACTTGTATTTTTAATTAAATTAAATATTTATTGAATTATATTATGAGGAGTAAATTAATCTTGTTTTAGTATTTAGCATACGTATCACAAGACAAAGACTGAAAATGTATATTTGTTATATAGCGCACCATGCCTCCCATTTTCATTGATCATAATATACAATCCACATGACCTGTTCCTAAATGACTTTACATGATCAAACAAAGTGCAAAAGAAAATACCTAAATAAGATAATTATAGCATGGCCTTTAAATATTCCGACAATTTTTTAAATTAATGAGGAAGAGGTTTGGTCTTTGGGTGATGATGTAGGCTCGGAGTCTATGTGGACTAAGAAGGCACACAGTATAAAAAAGGTAGCAATAGAAGTGTTTAGGGAATGTAGGGGAGCAAGCTACCAAGAAATCACGTTTCTTGGTGGAATGACGAGGCAAGCCATATGAAATAAATAGGATTGTTATAAGATCTTGCGAAAGTGCAAGAGTGACGAGAACTCGGAGAAGTATAATAAGGCTAGAAGGGAAGCTAAGAAGGCTTGAGAGAGGTAAGATCTGAAGTGAACAAAGACTTATATTCAGAAGTTTAAGTTAAATGAGTTAGAGCTTGATTTCGAGCTTTAAGTTTAGCTCAAACAAGTATTCAAAGACTAGTTCATCTATAAAGTTACCGTGTTTAGGCTCGATTGTTTATTATCCAAGCTATTGTTGTATATGAGTTTTGTTATTTTTATATCTTATCACTGAGATAAGTGGTAATGCTATTTAATTGAGCTTTAAATGATATATATTGAATAAAGTGTTACTCCGTATCATCTTAGACATCGGCTCGAGTTCAAAGTTACTTAATTTAAAAAACGATTCAATCAGAAAACAATCCGGCGTGATAAATATTAAATAACCTATGATGAACCTGGTACAAGATAATCCAACCGATAATATGCATGATATGTATACTATTGAAGTACTTAAGATTAAACCGTCTTTTCAAGAATTTGTATTGTACACCCACCGTTTCATTTATTAGTTAACGTTTACTATTTCACACTTTTCGAGATCATTACTTTGATTCTCAATATTATAATCTCTAAAATTAAAAATTTTATATTGGTTAGATTTATATTGAAAAATACTTTTATATGATTTTTTTTATATTATTATTAGATAATCAAAATCAAAATAAGATTTCAAATAGTGTTAGAGTTAAAATATTAATAAAAAAAACTTTATAAAAGGAGAAGATTTTTGAAAGTTCAAATTGAAAAGGACCTACGTAAAAGTATGAATGAACAACAACAACCAAATAAACTAACTTCCTAAATTCCAAAATTGCATAAAAAATTCCTCCAAAAAGAGCCAATTTAATTCTTCAAATTAACAATACAAACATCCATACTCAGGTAAAACAATCTTTCCTCTGTTAATTTTGTATTTATTTCTGTTGAATTTTAACAAATGTTTTTGATAATTGACTTGAAAAAACCCTAATTCTGAAAAGTAGTAGAATTGATTCTGACACTAGAAATTATCAAATTCTTCAAATTCGCAATCTTTTTTGATGTGGGCATTCTTTTATTTGATCAAAAAGTGTAATTTGTTGGTGTAATTGTACTGATTGTAGACATGTGATATGATAATTTTATTTGCATATGGTTGGTTAACTTGGGTGCAAAGTGTTGTGCTTTTGGATGTATTTTTTGATTGGTATGGTCTGAAATTGTGTATTAGAAAGTAAAGTTGAGTAATTTGGAGGTTTTGTGTTGTTGGTTGTTGTTTTCAGTATCAAAGATTTGTAGAAAAAGGGGAGATGTTTATGGTTATAGTATGATTCAGAGAATTAGCCTGTGGACTGTCGAGGTTCGGAACGAGGTCTTGGATTCGGTTTTGGTGGTGTCTTTATGTGGGTTCCTCAATTGGGTGTTGGTGTTATAGAATGAAGTTTAGAAAGTGATTTTTGATAGCAGAATTTTAAAAATTGATTAATTTAAATGATTTTGTTCGTTATATATGTATATCTTGATCTTTGGTTGAGGGTGAAAGGGTGAATGCGAGGAGGTTACATGTTTGGACTTTGGTTTCGTGATTTTGCTTCTTTTTAATGTGTATTTCTTCAATTATCTAGGAAATTGTCTCCTATTTGTGGATTCTATTCATGAGAACAAGAGTGCTTTGGTAAAATCGAGAGGAATAATGTCACACATTGTACCTTAAGATGGAATGTAATCATTAGAAAGTTTTAGTACTAAGACTAATGGGGTTGTGCTTATCCTAGAAAAATGCTTGTATATGATTCTAATGGAGTTCAATGCATTTAGAAACTTAACCCTAGAGTAGTACCGAGGTGTCCGACCACTGGCTTTGTGGCATTTAGATGTGTACGTTGACAATTTGGGGGATGGCAAAGTGTACATTTTCAGTGTCTCACCCAAAAACTTTTCTTAGTAGTTGTTGACCTTCACATTGGCTTTTTTTTGCCATGATTTCTATATATTGATAGGTTAGTGGTGCATAGAAGTTTAGGCATATGGAGATCCCAACCTTGTGAAGGATTGGGAGTAGGAATACTGTGGGATTTATCTATGTGAAGTCGTTACCAAAGACTATTCCAATGTCTTGATATAAGGAAGTTATTTTACTTCTTCTATCTTGTGGAGTTGGGGAAGGGGTGGGGTGATTGTGTAAATATAAGATGTCTGAGGAGTGAGGACTCAGTTTCCCCGTGGTCGGATATATGAACAAGAGGACTTCATAATTTTATAGTTGCTAGTTGCTACTAGCAATATCCTTATGTCTAGTCTTATCATACTATACAAACTTTCTTAATGTTGTTTTCTTAAGTAAAAAGAGAAGAAAATAATCAGCCGTAATTTTTTGTTGCTCATACTAATGTGACAACTGAAGTTTTTCTTCTCTTTGTTTGGTCTTGTAAAGCCCTATTTCGGGCTAATTTTTTAAGAAACATGAGTGGGGCAGGAAGGCGGCAGTTGCCATCATGGATGCTGAAAGCATCCAGTGCTGAGGAAGCAAGCATTTCAGAGGTGAAAGAAGAAAATAAAGAAAATGCTGCAAACACACTTGATACAAAAGTTTCCGAGCCCCGGAAAAAAGTTCAGAGGAAGAAACTTGATTCAGCGGTCCCGGTGCTCGATAAAAAATCACATTTGCTTAAGAAATGTGCGTCAAGAACTAGACAGGGAAAGTTAAGCATCAAGGATGAAGATCAAAGCGATAACATCCAACATGGGAACGGACAGCATATACTTAAACAATGTAAAACAAGTAGAAGCAAAAGAAAGACAATTAAGGCGGCTGAAGAACAAGGTGATGACTGGCTCAAAAGTGATATGGAGACAAACAATGATGGCTCAGTTAGAAAAAGGTTTCGGCGTGATGCCCCTGGGGAAAACAAGAAGGCAAAAAGATTAGTGGTGGACTCTTATGATGGAATAGTTGCAAGTGACGATGAACTCACTGTGGATGATCTGATAAGCATTGCTGAAGAGGTGTGCTCCTATGAGAGTTTCATATTAAATATTTAAATGTTTCTAGTTCAATTCACATTATCTATTTATTGCATAGGGCATTTCATTGATCTAACTCTCTAAAACACATTTAGTTAAGACATTATTGTTGCAATGTGGGTAGTATGTAGTTTAGCTGCATGAATTTTCGCCTTGGATTACGATCATGTGAATTTAGCCTTGGTTTAGATCATAAGAACTAAGGCGTTGTTTGGTCCCAAAGAAAAAGTTACATACGGAAGTACCAATTCCCAGGAAATAGTTCCCGCATGAAATTCCATGGGAGTAAAGCTTATAATGTGGTTGGTTCATTGTTATGCATATACAACTTCCATACTTGATGCTGTTTGGTTTAGATTTGAACTCCCTGGGAAGTAATATGTACAATAGAAAATATGTCCAAACATCATTTAAGGACATGGCTTGCATTCTATTATAAATGGAGGGCCTTAAGGTTTTTAAGTTAGTCCATGCTGAATGGAATGAATGCTGTATGGATGTAGAAGTACCAACCTTTCCCTTGGCAAGCAAACTTTTGATATGGCTTTGTAAGTTCCATCAAGCAAAGGAAATTGATGGTCCCAAAATTTGTTTAATCGCACTGAACCAACCATGTGAAATTTTCTTCTTCCAGGAGCGTTTGGTTCCTGTGTAAACTGACAAGGAACCAAATAAGGCCTAATTATCACTGTAAAATGTCCGATATTTTCTTATTTGTTAAGAAGTAGTAGGTAAGTTGATGTCTTTTTACTTTTGTGCTAAGGATATTTGGGAATTAGTTCTGTCCCATTGCAAGGTAAACAATTAGGTGGCTTTAGGTAGGGATTTTAACACAAGTACAATTGCATCAGTAATTCAGTATGGTGTCCAGGGTAGAAAGCCTCTTGCATTTGGCTGGTCTTTTTTGTAATGTGTCTGCATTTCATACACTTGGATGATGTATGCTTATATTTTTGATTTTTTATTAATGATGTTATTGTGGTTTGCACTTGCAGTATATGAACGCTGGAATGGAAAAGGAGCTTCAGAAGTCCCAAAATTTGGGATTTGAATCAGAGACCAAATCTCCAGTTGAAGGCATTTCTAAAATTGGATCACGGAAGGATCTTACTGCCGCTAAGGAAGACTTGAAGCCACTCACTGATGAGCCGCTCTCTTTGAATTCTTCCTCGAATGATCCCTTACCTAGTAAACAAAAGCTCACTTATCCGGGCTTTACCAGTGATCCTGCTCTAGACATGCTTAATTTGTTTCTTGGTCCCTTGCTAAAGAAGTCGAAGGAAGTGGAAAGGAAGAATGATCATATGCTTGAGAAAAGAATGCTCGACCATGAACTGAGCAAAAGAAATCAGCATGAATTGGCAGAAGTGGAGAGGAAAAATGATCTTATGAATGAGAAAAGAATGCTCGAGCATGAACTGAGCAAAAGAAGTCAGCATGAAACAGCCGAAGTGGAAAGGAAGAATGACCTTATGAATGAGAAAAGAGTGCTCGACCATGAACTGAACAAAAGAAGTCAGCATGAAACGGCAGCAGAAGTGGTCCCTGTGATGCCAAAAAAAGCTAGTCTGAAAGATAGAGTGGCTATGCTTTTGGGTTGAGTGGTTAAGCTTACTGAGGCTGAAAGAGAATTATTGTTCGCAGATGAACCACATTGGGTATAGCTAATGAGGTCTGTTGCTCTCTTCATGCTCTTTCATTTGTTGTCTCCCCTTTTTCTTCTTTCCTTGTCATACGAGAAATACCTAACAAGTGGTGGAGTCAGTAATGTATAAGTTGCCACATTAACTATGCGGGTAAATGTACATATCATGTGATTTTATGAATCAGGATCATGCTCTCTGTAGCTTGTGTTATGCTGTTGTATGAAAAGTGGACTGGTTGACAGTCCGTTATTTCAATTGAGGATTGATAGAATTGTGATTTGGGAACATTGTCAAGGAGGCAGAATAGTCGCAGCAACTCCATATGGAAAGAAATTCATTTGAACACCTTGTAATAGTTGCACGTTTATAGCTGTGTGCTCGAGCAGCTGATTTGGTCATGGACCTATATGAAGTTGTGAGCCCTGAAGTAATAGTTGCACGTTTATATCATGTGATTCTGCTTGCTCCTTTTTCTGGATTCTGTTTTTGTTTCTCTGTATTCATGGAGTTGCAAACTTTTATATGTGGGCCGTGAAATTTTGCAGTTCTTGACTAAACAAACCTTTCTTGACAAGGGAAGGAATATTACTAAATCAGAAATGTCGAATTACGGGGACAAGTGGTCCTAAAGAAAAACATCATAACGGTTGAAATGAACCTAGTTGAGGGACCCCTTTAAGGCCTTGTCCAGTTGTCCCTGCTCAGATCCCTCCCCCCCGGCCTCGCCGAATAGAGTATAGGAGCGCACATGATTTTTATTTCGTACCTCAAAACTGTGCTAGACGCACTTTATCTCAATTTTCGTACATATTATTATTGGGTGTATCTGACAGCTTATAGATTATCACAGAAAGAATGAGGGAACTTATATTGGCTTCATTCTTAAGAAGTATAGAATCATCAAGGTTCAGGGATTTTAACTTGCCCTACTGATCTTGTCTAGTATACATGACCCTTCCTGGGGCTTGAGTCAAATGAGTGCTTGTGACCATGCGAGGACGCTTGTGAACCCATGTCTGATGTTATGGATCTTAAATCTTGCTAATCTGCAAATCTTTATTTATATATATTATTATGCCAGGGCCTTATTTTATCCAAAAGCATGTTTTGTCATCTGTCGATATATTCATCCTCTCTAAGTACTGGATCGTGAATTGGTCACAGCCCCTTGCTAATGGAAAAGATCTGCTGGAACTTTGAATTGGTTTCTACTTTAGTGTAGGTACTAGCATCCTTTTTTATTACGATGTTCCCACCAGTGGATGTACCCAGTTGGGGTCTTTTAAGTAGTATAATTCCTTTCATCATCAGCCTTCTGATTTGACAAGCCAGTATCATACTGATCCACTCTGGAAATTACAGGAAAAGATTTGCCCAAAATTAGCACAAAATGCATTGCCCTTAAGCTGACTGTCAGGATCAACTAACAAAATCCTTCTAATTATTGGAGCTTGGATTAAAATGTTCCTGATGTGCCCCTTTGAGTATTACGTCATGCACTACTTTCTCTGTCTTTCATACGCCTCGTGTGATGCTGCAAGGCATGTAACTTAATGACTTCCCCAGTTCCCGGACCCTGGCTATGTCCAACTGGCTATCTGACTGAAATTTTGAGGTGCCTGTCAAAGTCTATTCAATACTGATACATGTAGAGCAGTGAAATCTTTTAATAGCCATCGATATTCTGGCAAAGAATCAGCCATCGTCGTTCCAAGAACAAGAATCATAAATCAATCCCTGTTTGAGAAATTTGACACTGGTTTCCGATTCCATCTAACCAACCAGAGACCTTAACCAAGATTAGACCCTTTCAAGTCTCTTCTAGTCTTCTTCACACATTTGTTTAACAAAAAATGAGACTGATCTGGGGTCATATAATTCCACTGAGCTTAGTCATGGAAACACATTTGTTGGTTTTTTCTTCAATCTGGTCTGCTTAAGAAAGATTGCCAATTTGAGTGTTTTTCTAGGACATCTTAGCAATTCAATCTGCACAGAGGAGGACACACTAGTTAATGGAAGAATTAAGGGTAAGAGAACGGAAGAAGGTTAAAGAGAAAGGAGAGACAGCTAGACAGCAAATTTTGTGTTTAGATGTTATGAAGAGGGAGTTCCAGGACACTGTCAGACTAGCTTGTTTCATTGAGCTTTGAGAAGAATAGTGGCTGAAGCGCAACTTGGAAATGGTGCTCTTATCACATCTTAAATTACAAAGTATCTGTATGTTGGGCCTCAAGAATGATTCAGATCTTACTCGGTCTTTTGTGTCTTGTTGATGGTTTCATGTTTACATGTCTGCTAACCAGGTAGCTCAGCATTAGCTAGGTGATATCCCTATGTCTTTGATGACAGATTTTGGTTGGAAGAGAGTCCTTTTGAAGTGGATGACTTTTGTATTCATGGTTGTTTTATATCTTAATGAGAAACTACAGATCATGTTCCTCTTAGGAAAAAAAAAAACCCCACCAAAAGCAACCCGTCCAAGGCATATCTTACTCCTAGCATTTTGCTTCACTAGACCTGGATTTGGAGGACTTATGTTAGGAGCCAGTTTGTTGAAGATTTCTTTGCCCTTTCTTTGTGTATGGAGTGGGAAACTTGGGGAACTTTTCATTTATAGTAAAAGAGTATGTATTAGGGGCTCTTGAATGGCTAATGATGACTAGTGGGTTCTACCATATGTTGAGGAGAATATTTTGGACTGTTGAATAGACTATAGAAATAGAGAAACATAACCATGGCTGAACAATGCAGCACCTTCTACCCTACATATTTAGAGAAGGGATTGCACAAGTTAACTAAAATCTGGAATTAATGTTCTAGTTATTTTACCCTGTGGTTGATAGAACTCTTTTTAAGATTTGATGAGATTAGTAAATTCGTTTTCATTGGAAGTCTCGGGAATACTTAGATTCTCTTGTACCCCCTCAAATCCCTTTCTAATTGACATTAAGCTAAGTGTCTTTTCCGAAATCCGTTTTTCTCTGCTTTAACGTTTCCTCTTGAATACTAAGCTTCTCTTGTTGAAACTTTCTTCCGAGCAAAGGACTTTTCGATGAAAGCTTCGTAGAATGAAGGTTATTTGAAAACCTTCACTGAAAATATCCGTGGGATTGCAATTTTTTTCTCTCTAAACACCACCTAAAAGTAAGCTTTGGATGCTTGAGATGTTTCATATTTGTGACCAGGACTTTTGGAAGTTTAGATAGTTTGAAATGCATTACATCTATTTTTGATATAGTGGTTTGTGAAGCTGTTAACTTGGTGTAGTAAAGAAGAAGGAACATGTTTGCTTAGTACTGCGTGGTTTTGAGTATATTTTCATGTACTGCATGCAATACAGAGTTTTAGGAATTAAGGAGGGTCTCATCTGGGTTGGTATGGATTGTGGAGGAGGCCTTCAACCCCGGGGATTGGTCTTTTCAAGAGTGGTTGGACTGTGGACCCCTGCAAATTCTCTTTCCAAATGCATTACATCTGTTTTTGATATAGTGTTTTGTGAAGCTGTTAACTTTGTGCAGTAAAGAGGAAAGAACATGTATGCTTAGTACTTCACTCTGTTTCCCTATGTGATGTGCTGAGATGTATCTTTACTTCTACACTTCAGGTTTCATTTGGCTACTACTACTAGTTTCAATCCACGCCTATAAATCTATCAAAAATTGTTTAGTCTGTGGTGTATAACAATTCTTCCGATAATTTGGCTCTTGCTCCTGACGGAACAAGGCTTTTTGGCTGTTCTGTCATCCCCTCTTGGATCTAGGTTTTAACTGTTATCCTATGTTACATCGAGTCAATACCAACACAGGTAATGTGCTTTAGAGTTGTACTCACTGTTGCACGGTTCGAGGTTCGCCGCTGCGAACTTTGAACTGGTTCGCCCGTTCCAGATGGGGGGTCGTTCGCGAACCAGTTCGCCCGGGACGGCGTACCGCCTGCTTTGAGGGACCCGAGATGAGAGAAAGGGAGAAAGCGGCGGTTGTTGTAAAAAAAGACTAGGGTTTTATCAATTTAAAATAAAAGGGGTGTTTTGGTCTTTTAAGGTCAACTAGTTATTTATTTACACTGCTCAAACTTTAGATGTCTAGTGGAATCCAGCTGTCCCTTGTGTATCAGTGCTTTTCTTTACGTGTATCTGTGGACTACTTTATGGTTTTCCCTCCTCTATTGCATTTATCTTTTTCTTGTTTTCTATTGGATAGTTAATATAGTATATGTTATAAGAAGATAAAATTATTGTCAAAATACTCATTTTAACCTTTAATAATTATATATGTATGAACCCAGTGAACGCGGTTCACTCCAAGTAGCAATCTTCGAACCCGACCCCGTTCCTCTAACCGAACCGAACTACGAACTGTGCAACGCTGGTTGCACTAGACTATTTTCTGATATTTTGCATGTTTTTGACCAAAAATTAAGTGTCAATTGTTCATATAATATGGGAGAGTAGGGTATAAAGTTAAATGTGTTCTCCCTTATAATAGATTTTTTGAAAATTATTTTTGTGCAGGAGTGCAATTTTGTTTGAGGACGGCAGCTTTTAGTCGTGAGGCATGGCTTCGGGCTTTGCCTGAGTAAGACTACAGTGTTGGCTACAGGTGACAAGCCAAATGCCCATTTCCCACGTCTGTTTGGTGTTGCGGAAGAGGCATACTGAAGATCTGGAAGACAAGAAGTGGAATGAAAGAAAATGTGTTGAGAATGACCGCATGAAGTTTTAGCTTTCAGTGTAGAAACTGCAGCCTAGCAGGTTGGCTTTCTTATCAAATTTTTCTGGCATGATGGACATCTGATAGAAGATCTCTGTAGCACAAAAGATCATCTGCTGAGCTTATGCCTGGACAAATGTAGCTGTGGATTTGTCAAGTGGGTGTAAGGGCTGCCTGTGCAGAAGCTGTAGAAGAGGTTGAACAGCTGCGACAATTGATTACTTTGAGCTGGTAAGTTGCTGCAGATTGCTCTCTGTAGATAAGAATCTAACTACATGCATGGCACATATCACATCGACACTATTATGCTTTCGGACAGAATCGGGTTCCCGGCCTTCATTTCTCTATAGATTAATTGGAAGTACTACATTTCTACTTTGTCAATTGTGATACTCATGATTACTAATGTCTGGCTAGTCTTGCGACTTAGATAGAGGTGTTCCTTTTATTGTTCTCTAATGTATCTTGAACCTACAGTATTATTTGAAGAGCTCCTTCATATTCATACAAGTCTTATGTGTTAGAATGACACTACAACATATCACTCTTTTCTCTCTCAGTCGCTTTTTTTTTTTGAAGGATTTTCTCTCAGTCGCTTACAACTAAGGTAGTCTAAAAGTTAAAATGATGATTGTCTAATCGCATGAAAGAGTCAACGATTAGGTGTCTAATTGCATGAAAGACAACTTCTCAGTTTTTGCCTTACACTTTTGTTCTTGATATGTCCTTTTCTAAAATTATTTTGTCGCTGCAAATCTAATATATTCCAATGAATGTCATTCGTCAAGACGACGCCACTTTCGTCTTTTATCTATAATTAAGGGCGAACTACTTTCACCTGCTGATTGATCAGGGCCAAAGTCAAAAAAGCTACACCCATTTTATAGTTATTTAAGCAATAAAATTCCCTGGTCAAATATATGCACCTTGTAGAGTGTGGAACCGCAGAAAGTCCAAATGTTTGGTTAAGATCCTCAATCATCTGTGTTTTTTTTTTTGGGTACAATCAATCATCTGTTTATAATATACACATTTCACGATTATCAAAAGTTGCGTGTGCATCGGTTCATGAGTCATGATCATGACAATGAATTTCGCATGTGGCCTTTTTTTAGTGAACTTTATCATATTTTATAGATTGAAGAAAGAAAGAACAAACATGAACTAATATGTTTCACATACCTTTGCAGATAGGTAATAATTTGGTACTTAACGTACTAATAAATAAAACAAAATATATGTAATTTAATTCATTAGCTATATTCACTAGCCTCATAGACAAATGGTGATCTTATGAATAGTAGAGTAGTACAAAGTTAGAATAGTCTTACCTCCTCGCCATGAACTTTATCATTAAATTGCTTTGATTGGCCAAAATTAAAAAAAAAAAAAAGAATAATCAAACTGCGCACTTTCTATTTCTCGTTCATTGTATACCGAATGAAAATGATCATTAACGAAGGGACGAGGCATGTCGATGTAGGGCATGGAGCCGTGGATTGGCAACGAGGCATGAGCAACTGTTAAGTGGGTGTGGAATGTGGTTGTGACGAGGATATTGCCGCCGTGGCTGTGAAGGACGACGAAGAGGTCAACGGTGGTCAGTAAAGATACGAATGAGAGACTAAGAGTGATATGTGAGAGGAGTTGGGATATATACTTGGAAGTTTTGACTGTATACCACCTAGTCCTCAAATGAAAGTAAAATCTATACTATATACTAATAATAAACGAATGCGCCAAGTGTCGATCCATCATTTTTCCAACATTTTATTTTATTTTTCTTTCAATTTAACTACTCTTTATAACCATCTCCTTCCCTATTATTAAAGATTATATAACTACATACTTTTCTACTGTTAAAGATCCTAAAGATAATATGTATTTACCATATTTCATATGTCTACTGTTTCCGTCATGAGATATATACTACAGATAATAATATCTTTCTAAAATATTCCCCCAATCTACTATAACATGTATTTATAGGAAGGTTTTGCCAATATATTCATATCCCATTTTGTAAATATATCTTTATTATATTTCATCTAAAACTATTTATCAATTCTAGGAGTAAAGAAATATTTAAATATATATTGTATCAATATCATCGTGTGTATATGTTACACCAATATGTGAACTTTTTTTTTTCTTTAGATTGCTTCATAAGTAAGTCCGACATTTCTACCAAATATAATATTTTCGCTATAACAAAATTTTACCTACTTCATAGCTAGGGAGACAAACCAACAGATTAAAAAATATACAACAAATTGTTATTTACAGTCCCATATGTCTACTCTTTTCTCCATCGTAATTTTATCTTATTATTCATATAAAAGAAACACATTTGTGTAACTTACGTAATATAAATTATCAATATCCCTTACAAACTATTTTTGACTTATGATATCTTATAATATCTTAAGTATTTTACTAGATTAAAAGATTAGTTTCATAATTTATATGTATTATATACTATAACATGTAATATTTGACGGGTGACACGTCTTTTCTTTTGACTACTTTTTTCCACAACAATGTTTTCTCTCCTACGAATAAGTATTTTTTTTTTACATGGAAATCAATTGTATCATTAATAAATGGCCATACGACCTCTACAACGGTTATATTTCTTTTATGAAATAAATGCTATAGTACAACGAGAAACCTTACAACTCAAACAACTAACTAAAATCATATTGGAACACTGCTCCATATTCATGGTCTTCTTTCTATGAATTAATATCGATAATTCAATATCTATCCAGGCGGAGAAAAATACATTCCATGTTGTAGTTGCTTCAGCGTAGAGATCCACAAACGTACAATAGATATTAATTTAACCCGATCTCCGAAAAAAACAAATTTCCGACTGAGAAGAAAAATAAACAAATAAATAAAAAAATTCAAAACAGATGAGCTACGCATGCTTTCACATCCATTTATAATTTTGTCTTTGCTTTGGTTTTTTGTTATATGCATATTTAACTCAAATTTACTTTGAAAGGAGTTTATGTATGTTGTCAATATTATATTCAAAGAAAATTGAATTGACTTCGAAATTACAGTATGCATATTTGAAGTAAAAGAAATCAACAATCAATCAACCAATTATACACAGAGAATATTTTATAGTTGAATTACATCGTTGTTTAAAAAACCGTGCCATTATGGCACGAGTTGCTATACTAGTGAAATTCTTAAAAACCAAGCTTTGTATCCTCTATCCGGTCCGCACCCCGAACAATACTTGGTGTCTTGGTCCGTGACTCCAACGAGCTTAGTCCGTGTATCCAACGTACTTGGTCCGTGTCCAGGTATCCATACTAAATTTTAAAAACCGAATGTCGTGAGTTCAATGTGTCCGTATGCGTGTCGGACACGTATGAACCCATGTCCAACCCCAGTCCCCAGTCTTGTCAGTACTCGGGTATAGGTGCGTGAGTTTGAGGGAGCAGTATGCGCTCCCTAGGTTGCAAGTATTTTAGGTTGCAAGTTGCAATACAATAGCACTACATGCTCTGCTCATGATCGAATTTTTAACATATCGCATTCTTGGAGTTCTCATTTGAGAAATGCTATATAACAACATTTGGAATCTCATAAGATACAATCTAGCTCATCTCTCCAGCATTGAGCGCAGCTCTTCAGTTTTTGTTCTGCGAAGCAAAATTGATTTTCATATTTACAACTCGAAAGTACGTAGAAATGGAACCAACCACAAACAATGTCGAAGATAGCAGGCAATATTGGGACCTAGGAGAAGTAGAGGAGGAAGAAGCATTCTCCTCTGCGTGGTTCTTAGTTGCTGATAGCGTAAAGTGGGGAGTACTGAAAGCAGTGATAGACCTCGACGTGCTTGAGATCATCAAGAAGCGTGGGCGTGGAGCTCACCTATCGGCTGCAGAGATCGCCACCAAGTTGCCCACCGGAAACCCAAAGGATGCAGCCGCGACACTAGGCCGCTTGCTGGACATCTTAGTGAGCCACTCTGTCTTCACCGTCACTCCGATAACCCTCCCTGGGGGAACTATTGAGAGGCGTTATGGGCTTGCACCTGTTTGTAAATTCTTCTTTCCAAATGGTGTTTCTTTGACGCCTTTTCTGGAAAACCCAATACGTAACCATGTGGATGAGAGTTTGTAAGTGAATCTGACTACACTTCCTTATAAGAAGAAAGGGAGGCTCAATCATGTTGCCTACATTCAATTTGGCATCGATCATAAAAAGAGCGGCCTATTTTAAAGTAACTCGGTCATCAATTGAGATTACTTTAATCAACACGGTTGAACACGTCAATATAAGAGATTTTAATCTCAACTTAAAAATAGACCTTCTTATGCAAACTTTGGAAGCTGGACTAAGCAATTCCATAATTTTTTGAGCTCTATTTTCCCTTGCCATATTCAGACAAACATAGTATGATAGTATAATCTACTTATCAATGATTGACTCGTATGTATATTCTTGTTACAGGAACTATTTAAAAGATGCAGTTCTTGAAGGTTCAGTGCCATTCACAAAAGCACACGGGATGACTATCTTCGAGTATATGGGCAAAAATTTGGAGTATCAAAAATCCTTCCAGAAGGCAATGTCTGACCACTCTACTCTTGTTATGCGCCAAATTATAAAAACATATAAGGGGTTTGAAGGTCTACCATCGTTAGTTGACGTAGGTGGCAGCAGTGGAGCATCACTTAACATGATTATTTCTCAATACCCTACAATTAAAGGCATTAACTTTGATGAGCCTTATGTGGTTGCAAAAGCATCATCTTACCCTGGTAATTATTTATATGATTGATTTCAACTGAGAAGAAGTCCCCACCTTAGCTTCTATTTACAAAAGATTATGAAATTTGTTTCGAAAAGCGACACTCTTATCTTTAGTTCTTTTATATTTTCAAAAAAAAAACACCTTTATAAGTTACATAAGATTTCCTTCAATTCTTATATGAGTAGGGGTAGTGTAGGCCGCCACGGCGCCACCCCTCTATCACCAAAATTTCCTTATAAACTGTGTGATATTTTTTTTTTCTTACCGAGAATAGTAGTGTCAATACTAGTCGACCCGGTTGATATTAGTTTTTCCCTGATAGCTATAACTATATCCTTAGTTTACCTTACATTCTAATGAAAGTAAATTTTTGTGAATAGGTGTGGAACATGTAGGAGGAAACATGTTTGTCAATATTCCCAAAGGTGATGCCATGTTCCTCAAGGTGAGAAGAGTTTCAATAATTAGCCTGATTGATGTTCTAAACCTCACACTTGTCATTGATATTTGATGCCTTGATGTTTGATTGCAGTGGATTTGTCACTGTTTCAACGATGAAGCATGCATAACAATCCTAAAGAATTGCTACGCTGCCCTACCAGAAGACCATGGCAAAGTTATAATTTGTGAACATTTGCTCCCTGATGCTCATGAAATCACCACTAACAAAGATGCTAGTTCAGCTATGCATTTGGATGCAGTGGTGCTGGCTATGCAAGGAGGTAAAGAACGGACTCGAAAAGAGTTCGAGGCATTAGCATTGGCAGCAGGGTTTGAAGGCTTCCAAGTGGTTTGCTTTGCATATAATGTTTATATCATGGAATTGCTTAAGAGAAAGTAGGACAGGAGCGTCGTACTGGACTTCAGATGCCGCGGTTCAACAGTTTGTGCTTCGCATGTAACAATAAAACGCTAACTACTTAAGCAACAAATTTAGCTGCAGTTCTTGATGTACCGATCCTTAATAAAACTCATAATTTTATACTTTCCACGGGGCTTTATGCATCGGCTACAAATAAGGCTATAATTATATACTTTCTCCAAATCTTTTCAATTCTTTTATGTTTGCTTTTTCATACTTGTAATTTCGATCATCAATAGCTCAAGATATAAAATTATAAAAATTATAAATAAAAAATGATAATATTCATTTCTAATTAACAACGCTTTTATATGATTTATATTTTATTTTTTATTTTTCCAATTATGACCTCAAAATCTCAAATGAGTGATAAAAGACAAAAGTGAATTATTGAAAATGGAGAAAGTATTAGAGAGTCACACCTCAAAACCTCATAACCTTTTTGTTTTTCTTTTATCTGACACCTTTTTAGGGACACTGATCTTGCAAACTTCTTGAATTGTTTATATAGTTAGCTATGCTATTTTCTAAAAAGGAAAATAAGTAGTTAGCTATGTTAAGACTAGGTCACTAGAAAGTGTTGCCACAATATAGGAAACAGTTAGGACACCCTCATTCTCCCTCTTCCCCTCTTGTTAACATGATCAGTTAACATATTTTCTTTTATAGAAATTTAAATTCACCAAAATGTTACTAGCAGTCCTAATGACTAACCCACAGGGGAACATTTTGCTTGAGAGGTACAATTATCTCCTCATGAATTCATTATTAGGTACATTTGTTTCAATTTTCTCCTCATGAATTCATTCTAAGGATGAACATTCATGTTGGTGGAAATGGATACCAGATTTCGAGCATAGTTTCGATGTACATTGATTTTCTGCTTGAAAATTTATATATTTCTTTATAGCCAGATTCATAATATGAGAAATGTTGCAAATTAACTCTGGAAAAATTGCAAACTATAGCATTATACGTGTTTCATACTTTTTCTGTCATCATGTACCACATCTTAAGAGAATACAAAACAACGGCTTCAATGATAAACTATTGTCAATTTACTGATCAACGTACTTTTGGCAAGCCTCCATGTCTTTAAACTAGACAACATTATGTACCAAGACATGGTTGGAGTTTCTCTCGAGATGAGACACTCCTACATTATACTCCCAATCCTTACCCAAGCTAACAAAGAAACGTACAGTTTATAAAATTCGATTTTTCTGATGCTTATGTCTCTTCTTTGGTAGATTTAATGGGGTCCCAACAGAGGAACGATTGCACTGGCGTTCCTTTTTAACCAAGCTCGGTGCAGAGAATCTTAAGGGATTGAGAAAGGAACAACTATTTGTTGCGCATCACAAGTTTGTGCTCCTCATAGTATACTTTTCTACACATATTTTTGAAACATCACTCATATAACCTTAAGCTTCGCATATTATTGGCAATTTTCAGATCAGTTTATGTCGTTTACACAAAGTTTGGAGAGGTGAGCATCTTCACTGTTGGCAAGGATAACTATGATGAGCTCGAACGTAAGACACTGATCAACAAACTTTGCTTCCACATCTTTGCGAAGTTACATGCATTGTTGAGTAGTATAGGAATATAGGATTGTTGCTGAATGCTGATCCCTCTCTTTTTATCTGAATCAAGTGTCAGAATTGATCCAGGTAATTACAGCAACCATCAAGGACGCGTGCGGAAAACCTCCATCTGAGAGCCGTTTTCTTGACAAGTATGGGAGGATAAGTTTGTCTCTTGACGAAATCTTTTGGAAGGTAACATATGCAGTTTAACAGTTCCCTGATCTCTGTATACTTGGTTAATCCATCTAAATCAAGTACATTATGTGGTTTGTATATGCTTTGTGTTAATACCAGTCTTAAGTCGCTGTTTTCGTTTCTTTTTTTACAGGGCCTGATAGAGAACTATGACAGAGCTAGAGTTAAAAGGCTAGTCAGGCTCAAGCCTCCTACTCCAATATGAAGAAAGCTTCTACACATTTAGTAGCTTCTAACATACAAATCTATGCAATAATTTTATCGAATGGTCTTAGAGCTATTAACAAGAATGCATTCTCAATAAGATACCAACTGTTTCGAGTGAGTTTCCGCTTGCTTTCTGAAGAGTTAAATATCCTGTGTTTTTGAGGTATTTCTGTACAACACAAAGCAAATTGGTCAGCAAGTTAAAGTGGTTTTGCATTCAGAAACTATGTAATTGCCTGGACTTAGTATCTTACTCTGCAATAGTCTATTAATAATCACTCCCGCTCCCTGAGATTCAGTTTAGTTCTCTGTTCAATCCTGATAAATTTGTTCATAAGCACCTAGAGAAATCGTTTATAGAAGTGCAAATATGCAGCAAAACGAGAATAGAGCAACGAACAAATAGAAACTGCATATATGCATCAATGCGCTGATTGCTGGTTTATTTCAAAATTGAATATTGAACGCAAGTCAGAAGATTAGACTTTGCACCATAGCAGAACATGTAAGCTATTTTAGTTGCATGTAATCACAATTTTTGTATACTGTATTTTAATATCTATTATTTTCTTCTTTGTCACTAGTCAGTAACTTTTCTCGAGTTTCTATTGCTTGGAAATCTGACTCGTATGGGTTGCCTAAAGGCTCTTTTCACATGCAATCCACGATGAGATGATTCAATCGAGATTTTTTACAATTTCCAATCAAATCAGTGAATAGTTTTTTGTTTCTGATCGCTAGCCTAGCAGCTTCTAGCCGTTCTTGTCCTTCGGTTAATGTACAATTACAGATTCCTGTAATTATCCATCTAGTCACAAGGTAACTATCCAAGCATCCAACCACCTGAGTATGATCATAAATGGGAGAACTCCATCTTGGTGGCCCCTCACTACATTCTACAAGGGCTCAACTTTTCCAAGGTATGGCTAAACCTTCACCTGATTCCAACATTGGAAGTAAGTTCTCTTTCTCAATATTGCTTTTTGTAACATGAACTAATTGTTTAGGTCCTTTTAGGATCTGTTTTATAGTTTAGAGTCTAATAATGTTACTTTTGTGAATGAAGATGATTAAATATAATGCATGTATGCATACAATCTTCTATGATACCATAAGCTCGCTGTTGTTTTGTTTCATGCTTTCGTTTTCATCGTGCATGCCAATGTTATCTACTTATCTTAAACAGAATTAGGAAATGATCATCCGTTGTTGTACTAATGAAAGATGCAGCTCATAAAACAAGTTGTTTCGTATGAACATTAACAAATCATGCTTCTTACATTCAAAAGTTTTCGTTGCAAATTTTGTAACTTCAGGCAAAGATTCATATTTTCTTGTAGAAACACACTCCACCACCCCCTAATATCCCATTGCCATTGTACAAACAAAGTTTTGATTGGTTTTCTTTTTCTAATATGTATTAAGGATTAGACTTTAATTTGCATTGCTTCATCTACCTTTAGTCGGAATTATAGTAAACTACTCCATAGGTGGTTTTTTCCAGTTTAGGATGGTTAATTTTTCCAAAGTACTAGTTCTAGTTGCTATCTTATGCGTGACTTCTGAACATTGTATGCAGAGAGATTAATTTTAGTACTAGTTCTAGTGGTTATCTATTGATGGAATGTTTGCCTTTTCAGCAGGGATGGTTAGAGTATAAAACTATCATGGTAACTGTATGAAAGATAGTTAGTCGAGGCAATAAAAAAAGGGGACATTCTTTTTAATCTATAACTTTATTAAACACTGACTTTTGATTTTATCCCATGTCCAGTAGGGGATCCAATAATGAAATTTGGGGCTGAATTCTACTATTTTCGTATAATTTTCTGCATTTTCTTCTTTTTTCTACCTCTTTTCTACCATCTGATAAAATATTTGGGGTAATAATTCTTACCCCTTCCACCCTTCTCCCTCGGCCCCTGCCTGTGTCATGCTTATTTCGTAAGGATAATGAGTTTAATAGTTGAAATTAACAAGTTTTACTTTTCAGAATTTCATATCACGAACTTCATCATAATTAACAAGTGTTATATTTCAATTTAGTGTTCTTTGCAGTGGTGTATAGTGATCATATGAATAGTTCATTATTTTGGAAACTCTTAGAAAATGATTTTCATAATAAACTCTTAAGATGACAATCTGTTCATATGGATGCAGGAGTTGCATCACCTAAGATCACTATGTTCAAGAACAAGTTGCAAGAATATACTCAGAAACTACGCAAGCCAATCCCAGCTTATAGATCAATCAATGAGGGATTTCAGCACGCACCAAAGTTCAGGTCGATTGTGTTTGTTGATGGAGCAGAGTATACATCTAAAGAAACTTATCACCGTCTCAGAGATGCTGAGCAGGATGCTGCCAAACTTGCATATGAATGCATTATAAGCAATGCTGAGCAGAACAGTTATAAGCCTATGCTTGATCAGGTTTGTATGTCAGCAGTCTCCTCGATATGAATTTGTGAGAGCTAGTTTCTAATCATCTATGATCTGATATTGGTTTTTCCCTTTTTCTATCATCTGCCTCTTTGTAGGATCCGAGATCTAGCAAGTCAGTTTTGCATGAATTCACATTCAAGCAGTATTCTGTTAACCCAAACTACAGGACTGTAGTGGCAGAAGCAGACGGGTCTTTTCCAGTTTACGTGTCCACAGTGATAGTAGGAGATAAAACCTTCACTGGCCCTGGGGGAAAGAACAAGAGAGATGCAGAACAGTCTGCTGCACGCACTGCTCTGCAAACACTTCTTGGTATTTATCAATTGCTTTATAGATTTACATGTTTGAGTGGCTAAGTTGCTAGGCTGTGACATATTTTTACCTGTTATTCTATTAACAGACCTACTGATTGTAGACTAGAAGGAAATAGGTGAGAGAAGGGTAGAAAAATTCGTATCGAGATTGCTGCCTCCAAATAATGCATAAGAAGTCTTAGGCGACATTTCGGATATCATTTTTTCACTTTTTCTATAGGTCCTGATTCTAGAGTTGTTCTTGATCAAATGATGAGCTCAAAGAGAAAGCACTATGGTGTACCTATGAAAGTTAAATACCCAGAGTTTCATCAGAAGAAGTTGAAGAATACCAGTGCTGAAGGTAAGATTGATTCCCCCCCCCCCCCCCCCCCCTCCTATGCTTAAATTGGAGTCCTTGAGAACTGGAAGGTAAATTTATGCTTGGTTGAGGCTTCTGCTGAAAAAGAGCCTTAACTTCTAATAAAAATTCGTGCAGGTCCAGGGAATGCTTCACAAGAGAAACGCACTGTCCCCGTCAATCAAAAGAGACCCTTAACTCCAAGTGGATATCGTGCAGGTCCGGGAATTGCTTCACCAGAGAAACGCAGTGTCCCGGTAAGGAATTTAAAGCAGCTCTTAAGTGAATATAGTGCAATGGAGTAACAATTAATTTGAGAACTTTAGCAGCTACTTCTAGTTGACTTAGATATACTATTCAGATCTTGAATATGTGGTCTTTGGCTGATATATCATGGCCTCTTTTAGGAATCTTTAGTCACAACACCATTGATTATCAATGACCAATATTAGCCATCAAATGTATTTAATTAGCCTTTTGATAAAAGAGAGACAGGAAAGGCTATGTTTTCAGCTTTTAAAGTGTTTCACGATAAACATTCATTTCATTTATGGCTTGTAGATCATAGCATTGGCTACTCAAACCTCCACTTGTGCAACCCGACCCAGTTTTGGAAGACAGCGCAATGTGCAGGGCCCCAATCAGAGGAACGGAAATTCGCTGCAGAGTCCTAATTTTAGACAGGGAAGAGGACTGCAAGGTGCCATTTTCCCGAAAGGCACCGTGCAGGGACATGGTCGTATTTTCCCTTAGCTGAGTCCCAGCATAATGCTGCCTAAGGATGATCATATACACAAAAAAGGGACAGACAGAAACACGGACAAGCATCTGTATCAAGCTAGACATGTTCCATGTTTCCCTCTGGCTTTGATATACTACTGTACTGTTGAGCTGTTCATGTAAGACTACATAGTTTAGTAGAGCCTCTGCTTGCTTAGTGTAATCCAAGCTACGACCAACCACCTTGCATATTATCAACAGCTACAATGCATCTTTTATGGATTGTGAAGTTACATGTATCGCTTAAGTTGTTTATTTACTCATAGCAATATATGCACTAGGCCAAAGTTTGACACTGTCTGGACGCATAGATTCTTCTTAAGTAAATGGCATAATTCATGTAAACCTACATAATCTAGGAGTATGTAATTGCTCTGCTACTACATGTAGTGATGCTGAAGATAACAAATTTCCTGAGATGGTGTTTTTCTGAGTGATAAAGAAGGTTAATCTGCCAAGGATGTGGAGTTGGGTAGCGCACACCCGTCTGTGGAAACTATATAGATCTGTTAGCAGGAAACTATATAGACCAGGACCTACACTGGAGGTCTGGCTGATCGAGTGATCGATAATGTTAGCAGAAGATCATCAGGGAATTGGGTCAATTCAGGATATACAAGAAAAGTAATATCCAACTAATTATTAGTCTTGGATGAGCACACAAACAAAAAACCGGTCATCAGATGATCAAACCAAACAAAAAACCGGTCATCAGATGATCAAACCAAACAAAATGGCTTGCTCCCCTAATTATATTAGGGTTAACAGCAAATTGTATAAGAAGCAAATGAAAGGCATTCCCACAAGAACTGCAATCCTTGATATTTAGTGCAAGTAGCAAGTACATCTAAACAGAACTATATACTGTTTCAGTATGTGACTAATTAGTAGCAGTAGTTAAAACATAAATGCATCAGAGAGTTGTAGTGACAAATTACATTCCATAAGCCCTGATCTTCAGTAGTGCACGGAAGGAACCTACGCAGGAACTGGCATCCCTCACCTCCGATAGCGATAACGCTTACAGTTGAAATGCACATGCAGTACGCCTCTGTCAAAGGTGCATTTGTAACCCTGTTTACGAGAATACTCCCACTCTTTATTCGCGATGCGGAAGGCCTGCAAGACAAGGAAGACTAGTTAAGTAAACATAAATCAGTGGAGATCAGTGCCTAAAACTTACAAACCAAGGGCATCAGAATACTTACTATATCCTCGTAAGGAGGGCCAGCCTCGAACCTAATAATGCAAGTCTCAGCGCTGTCCCCATCTTTCTCGATAAAATACGAGGGAGCCTTATGTTTATCAACAAGATCTGGATAGAAGATATTGAACTTATAGCCTTGGACGAACTTGGGAGGAGGGTTATCATGCTCATAATGTGTCCGGTTATACATGTTCCACTCATAACCAGTATGAACACAGTTGGAATACTTCGGCTTCTCTGGGCAATACTTGTCACGCCACCAAGACACCTGAGAATCCAGATTCACTTCAGCACCGGAGCCAAAAACTGCATCACCTTTACCCATACCGCCCATGACTTTCTTAGCCCTAACCTCAAGATCATCCTGTGCATCTTCGGACTTTTCATCCTCAGAAACCAGGTTCTGAGCTTGCAGAGGCTGCTCCAGGCGGCGTAGATGCTTCCTTAGCATGTTGGCATGAATTTCCTTCAAAGCAGCCTTAGCCTTGTATACACGAAGGCGCTTAAGCACAGCCTCCCAGTACTCCACAACCTTTGCTTTCCCTGCAGTCTGCATATCTTTCTCGATCTTGTCCTCCAGTTCCGCCAACTCCTCGTAAGCCTTGCCTTGAAAGAAACTCGTGACATCTGTTTGGATACTCGGATGGAGACCTCGTTCTTGAGCAGGAGGCTGCTCGCCACGCACTGTTGCCCGATCATTCGCATCCCTTCTCGTAGCTTCTCCAAGTTCCCACTCTAGTACCACCATGATTGCCTGCCAATACCGTGTATGCGTGGGCGTGGCCCTGTCCAAGCGAAGAGGCAACTGAAGGTCGCGATGAAGGCCATGCAGCTGATCAACATCTAAGCCCTTGAAGAGCAAGCAAGGGTCGTCCACGGGGTGATCGTGATCGTCGAGATAGGTGGTAAGGAGGTCGATGGGTTTAGGGCGACCCTCACGCAACCTGATATGAGACCGAAGGCGACTCTGGCCGAGAAGAAACTCATCCTCCTTGGTCTCGAAACTAAGGGAATCAGCGCGGCGGGCTCGCTCCCTCGCCATGGCCTCCTCCTCCCTCTGCGCCCTGTCCAGCGCACGCTGCTCCTTCTGCTTCCTTAGCTTATCGAGCTCCATCTCCAGCTCCTTTTCATCAGACCTCGAGTCCGGAAAGGCCCCCGAAGCCAAGTCCCGCTGAATCTTCTTCCTCCACACAAAGCCCTGCTTTTTCTTCTTGGCAATATAGTCCTTGATCTCTTCGTAGCGGCGTGTTCTGCGGCGGCTCCTGCGGTGGCCATGGCGGCGGCGGGAACACGCGTCCTTCCCCATCGAATTATGAGAATGGAGAGTCTGGGGGTTTGGGGTTTATGACAACAGAACCTTGATTACTTTTCTGATTCAACCCTCCTCACTGCATGTATATATAGTACCAAGTCTCTTTCGTTTGCCGGATCTACCCTCACTTAACGCGCGCTTTATTTCATCTGCATACCCCAACGATTATGTCCGTCACCAAACTTTTAAGGGTATAATTGTACTCTCACTCCATCTTTTGGGGGACATGCATTGGACTCCAAGGAACGTCAAATTAACTAAAAACTTTTTGTGACTGTCAAAAAAAAAAAAAAAACACTAATAACTTTTTGAATTGATACCTAAACAACTTAGGTGGATAAAAGGAGAAGAATTATCATTCCAATTGTTTTTTTTTTTTATGTGGGTGAAAGAACTACAAGGTTATAGTAAGTTAACTACATTAATAGAATTAAGCCGAAAACTTTATTTTCTTAATAGGGCTCGTTTGGTATCAGTGTTGGTTTTCAGTTTTCAGTTTTTTTGAAAACCAAGTTTCAGTTTCTGAAAACCAGGAAAAGTGGTTTGTAATTTTTAGTTGTCAGTTTTCATTTTTTATATAACATTTATACAAAATACTAACTTTTAGTTAATTACTTAAATTTATATATACAATCATTGGAAACGAATAACCAAAAACTGCAAACTGCAGTGATACCGAACGAGCCCTAATATTCTAATAAGGCAAATATATAAGACCAAGTTTCCGATCAAAGAAGTCTAAATTTAAAAAGAACACTTTCAATTTTTAGGTTTAAAAACTGGATTTTCAAGTAAAAAAGTTAAGAAATTAGGAATCCAATACTAGTCATTAATTAGATTCATCACCAACAATTGCCACACCAAAACCATCCTCATGCCACCGATTGTCATCAAATAATCGTTGCCTCGCCATCCAGCCACCACACAACCCACATAACCCACCCCTACCCCGACCTCTTTCGCTACTTGGTGGCGAAATATTTTCCCATGCACCATTCTACCAATTTCAAGTCTAAAACCTACCTTTTTATAACAGCTACTACCAACTTCCAGATACAAATCATCACAAAAAAATCGATCACAACCACAAAACTTTTTAATCAACCAAAAATAATCACAAAACAATTAGAAAAAAAAAAATAAATTCAAGTTACAACCTATAAAAAAAATGTAATCTAAGATATGATAGAGATTTCAGATTACGCCAATACCTTTGAGACTTTTAATCAACAAAAAGTGAAGGAAGGGACTGACTTGGAACCTTATTTAAAATTCGACATTAGTTAGCTTTTCTTGATTAAATAAGTCCTTATATCTTCAACAATTCAGTTAAATTACTAATTTTTAAACTAGATTGCCAATTTTTTTAACTAACTAACAAAATATGTTCCCCGCTATAATCAACACTCCAAAACATCAAAAAAAAAAGTCAAACATTAAAAGGTAGTAAAACACCATTAAAATGGTAAAAAGAACACTAAATTGGAAGAAAAGGTAGGATTAAGGATTGATAGTGTCACTTTTGACTTTAGTAGAGTTAATTATTAATCTTTGATTAATACTATTTTTAAACACTAATTGTGTCATATAAAGGTTAATCTTAACGCTGTTATTATTCCATCCATAAAAACTCAATAAAACCCAAAAACACTGACCTCGGTGTGATATAAAAAAGTTGAAAAAACACAGGGGCAATAAAAGAAAAAGCCAAAACCTAAAGGTGACAAAAGAAAATATCTCTATTTTTTATGCAGTCTACAATCGACAAATATTGTCCTGACATTCTTGACATAATGAAATTGATGTGCTTGGTTTAAGATATAAGTAATCTTTTGATGCATGGGCACATAAATGGGAATGAACCATGAAAACTAGTGAATCACACACTTAAGGGAGAACTCTGTTTCATTAGTCTTTTCAGACTAATTAACCATTTTGCCACCTGTTTATTTATTTATCTATATCATTATTAATTAATTGTATAATTATTATTTTGCATAAAGATAGCAACATAATGTATTCATCCACTCGGCGGAAAGATAAAAGTGGAGATAATAGAAGCCTTTACCACCGAAAATCAAAGGGTATAAGGTAGTCCCGGGACTACCTAAAACTAGGTAGTCCCAACGCACGCGTTATATATTTGTAAGCGTGTAAAAGAATCAATAACATTTACAAGCCCAGTTGGTTAAGAAGTCACGCATGGCACTGAAAGTGCACGGGTTCGAGACCTCTCCTTGACTTTTTTTAGCTACTTTTTTTTTATCTTAGAGTCTGTCACTTGTATTTGTCTTTTTTTTATTTGTCCAACAACATTTGAAGCAAATGTCCATAGTTTTTTTTAATATACTTAATTATTATATCTGTTTTATAATACAAGTAAGATTCTAAAACTGTCCATTGAAAAATTTGACAACATAAAAAATGTCACCAATATACATTAACAAAAAAAAAAAAAGATTAAAAA
>CAAKMY010071637.1:0-13282 GCA_901111285.1 Corrigiola litoralis
CTTCCAACTTTGACCACAGACCCAGCGCAGTAGTCTCATTGGCAACCTGCGTGATAACATCATCAGCCAAATAGAGTACGATCGTGGAATGAGCCTTCTCTTCCAAAATCGCCAGATCCGCAACTTGCTTCGCAGTAGGAGCCGTTGTCGACTCGGCCTTCTCCTTAGCAACTGGCGCCCAGAGGCCTTGTTGTTTCAGCAGTGCCCGCATCTTGAACTGCCATAACCTGAAATTACTTCTCCCCGTGAACTTGTCAATCTTAAAATTTATAGCAGACATTATACCCGAAAAATCAAAACTTTTCAACAGAAAATTGACTTTTCCCCAAGACTAGAACCAAGCTCTTGATGCCAATTGTTGTGCGGAAGCGTGGTGATATAGGCAATATAAAACAGATAATAGAAAGACAACAGAATTTACGTGGTTCACTATCGATGTGATAGCTACGTCCACAAAACAGAGGAACCCGGATTTCACTATTGAGGAGAACAGAAGTACACAGTACAAACCCAGAATTCGGGCACAGATGAGAACTAATGAGAAAAATCCTAAGCCTAGTGTTTTTCTCCCTGACTTTCTCTTATGGCACGAAAGGCACTCGGGGTGTTTATATATTGAACCCTACTTGTGCAATCACAATACAATAAGGAAACTAAAAGATATTAGGAATTCAAAGTATTCCAAATAACTAAAACCTCTTAGCAAAACAAATCTCGAAGAAATAAACTGATAGGTGAGCTCGAGGATCTCGCTCGATTCGAGCAAGACTGGCTCGACTCGAGTGAACTTCACTCGACTCGAGTGAGCCTGCTCCTCAGCTCCTGCCTCCTTTCGCTCGACTCGTCACTCGAGACACCACTCGAGTGGGCACTCGAATGACCGCACGAACCCGACTCTTTATGTCTTCGACTTGTTTGCTTCATCTCATACGAAACCGAAACCAAACCCGTTCAAGTCACATTCTAACAGGTATCACTATAGCCCTCATCATATTTGGGTCACAATTTCCATACCCTTTGGTGGTGGAAACAATTGATGGAAACCAAACAATAGAAAAGACAATGAAGTTCCATAATGCATATATACATTGAACTAAACACAAGGTATGGGGAATCATGTTGGAACCCCATATTCTACCACGCTCATTTTTTGCTTCCGTGCCCATACCAAACATGGCAATTGGTGGCGTTTGTTTCAGGTTGGTTAATCTCGAATCACGCCATCTTAGGTTCGAGTCTGCTCGGGTTATGAGTTACGCCAACATTTGGGTTAAGTGGACTTCTGATCGGATCGTATTTGATTTGGCTCACATCAGGTCACTTATTATTTTAAGTAGAGTTTGCTTCGGGACGATTTCGGACCGGGTCACTTTTGAGTTAAATTAGTTATGAGACTATTTTTAGCGGAGTCAATATCAGCTATTATTTGGAATCAATAAAGTTTTATTCCGATCAAATTTATCAAATTTTATGAAATATCAAAATTATACATATGAACAATATTTACATAATTTTCAATAAGTCCTCTATGATTCAATCAATTTTGACTTCAAGATTTGTACGACTTAGATCACGTCGAGTCGTGTTCAGGATCAGGTTAAATCGATTTTGAATCAACTTGATATAGGTTCGGTGAACCTTAATTGTGGGTTGTATCGTGTTTCCGTTTAACATCGTATCGGGTCGCTTTAAATTGATTTTGGGTTGTGATTTTCTCAGGTTGTATTATATCGGGTTTCGAAGTGTTCAGGTCAGGTCAATTTTGCGAGCTCTACTCATACTCATACACTCATACCCATCATGGTATGAAATAAACACACCACCTCAAAATTCTTCCATTGATATTGCTCAGAGAAGCTTGTTTTAGAGTGAGACAAGAGTACTGTAGGAGAACTAGACAATGGAAGAAGACAAGCCACAATCACTAATGTGCGTCATTATAGCAGTAGACTCTAGCAATGACTTGACATACTTGGTATGCTCAGTGTGTGAGAAGCCTCTTTCGAACCCACTGTCTCTCTGCAACTCCTGTCGCCGCAATGCCGAACAACCCGGTTCTTTCGGGTCCAAACGCCTCTTTCGCATTCTTGTCAGTCACCTTTCTGCCTTCCTTTCAATATTTGCTTCTGCTGAATTGTGACTGTACAAAAAAACATGCCCTTGAAATGCATATTTTCATTTATGGGTGATCATTTTGTTCTTGTAAGTTTTTTTTTTTTTTTTTTGCCAAGTGCCACTATTTAATCTCATCAACCTTGAATTTGGGCAGCAAAAATCACTAAATGTGCATGCTTATTATATGAGTTTTGACAGCAGGTCATAACTTACCATGACCTTGTGTACAAATTGTTAGAAAAGACTGTATACTTTTATGATAAAAGCAAACGAGCTCCCTATAAGCTAAATTAATCCAAGCTTCCTGAAGCCCAAGTCAAATCATAGATAATATATCTCTTTGTTAGGCGAGCATGACTCCGTCCGTATTTAACTTAAAATGACGGTCTCTCCCATTCCCAAGACTTTATGTGACTTGTAATGTTGTTGATGTTGGGCTAGTTCTTTTTTTTTTTATTTTTTTGTTATAAGTTGAATATAATGTTGACCATACTCCTTTAGTTAACTTCCCTTATAGCCAACTAGAAAAAAAGAATCGGCTTGTCAATTCTTGGTGTAAGAATGAAAAGGTCAATCACATTAATTAAATTTAGAGAGTAATACGGAACAAACTCTGAATAGAGTAAGGACTGATTTGTGCGTTGGTTAAGGTCGGCTTTCCATGCTGTTTTCTTGTAATTTGGTAAAGGTTTGAGCACAATGCATGGAAGGGAAGAATTTGGTATCAGTAGTTTGGTGGGGAATTTTTTTTTTTTTTTTTGGTAGAAATGCGAGCTTCCGTTTATCTTCGGAACATGAACAATCCACAATTTATTGTGGCTTTTGTCATTTGTCACCTTGCTACTCTCCAATTGATCGTGAACATTTGGTGCAAAACTGTGGTTGAGAGAGTTGGGCGTGAAAGTCTCTGTGCCTTGTCAACCATACCTCCGAAAAAGTGGCTTTTTCCGATTGCTGAAACATGTTTGCCAACATTTCGGAAGCCTGTCTATAATGCCGCTTAATTTTTGCAAGAGGAAGAAGTCATATTCACATCCTTCATTAGCATTAGCCATTAATGCCAATTGTATCTGCTATGCTTGAAGTTCTTGTTGCTTCTGAGCTGTTTGATAACAAGTCATAATGCGCTTGCAATTCCTAGTGATTCTCTGCGTCTCGTACGAAACAACCTCTGTCATATTTGTAACTTTGCAACTCTTCTCTTCCTTTAAGCATAGATTAGCTCCCTCGTCAAGCCTTACTGTTTTTAGTTGAAGAGTCTCCCAATACATTTACAGCCATGAAACTAGCCAAGTGATTTTGAAGAACAGTAACTTCTTTCATGCTCTAGCATGTTTTACATACCCTTTCCCAAAGACATACCTCTGTGGACTTTCTTATCATTGAAATGGAATCTAAACTCTGTTCATAAGTAGTGTTAGCTGCCTGTCCAGAATGTTCTTGAATTTCAATGTCTCCTATAGTATTAGAGGAAACTGTTGACATTGCTACTTCAGCTATATTTTGGCTTGTACCAAACTAGTATAGTGACTAGATGAGGAACTCCCTTTCTTACTCGTACAACACTTTGAACTAGGCTCTACTGTCATTGCTACCCACTTCACCTGTATCCTCTTGAACCTCCTTATCATTTCCTCTGGTTGCTGAAGAAGATTGTTTATTACCTGCAGAAGGACCAGGATCTTCCACTTTCGATATTTGTGTCAAAGGCATATTTAACTCAATCACACATTCACACCCACTAAACTGAGGACAAGATTGAACTGTGTTCTTTTACCCCCCAACAAACTCTCCTCACTAACTATTGAAATATTTCCCTTACCTTTTCTGTCATGTTATGAGAAGCTCTGGAACTAGAAAGCTCAGTGTGTCAAGTTCTAATTCTAGTTCCAGAGAGTTCTTATAAACTGGCAGATGATAGATCTCTCACTATTGAAGTGGCCTGGTCATCAGTATAAGAAGCTTTAGTATTTTTTATCATTCTGTTGAATACTGTGTATACCAAGAAATAGATTGACTGTAATAAGCACTCAGCAAGCTTTAAGTGGCAAGCTGCAGTTGAGGTAGCAGTAAACCACAAGTACATGGAACATGATATAAGCATTCATGTCTACTGGAACGTCTGAAGCTTTCATCAACAATACTTCGTAGATCATGGTAGCTTAGAAACCCCTCAGCTTTGTGAAACTACCTATTACCTATCTCTTTGATTTTTTCTGCCCCGTCCACTTCTTTACCTATCAGAAGGGTCCTTTATGTTCTGAACCTTCAGCATCTGTAACATAATATACTGGCCCAGTGTTCCATATCTTTTCTGCTAATGAGCTAAATCCATGGCGAAGTTTACTTTCCTGACTTAAGATACAAATCACCCGCGAAACCAACATAGGAAGCATTTTAAATCTATTCACTAGACACTAACAGTAGAACCACCTTTATTAAAACTTTAACACACAATTATGTGTTGCTTATACCATCTAACTAACCTCGATCTAGACTAGAGACAGGCTTCCGCTTCCCTGTAATAGCTTTAGCTCTAGTACAGATGTCATGACTTTGTTTGATCAGGCTCTAAGGCGTTCTCAAACATTGTACCAGCCTGGACCTATTACCTTCTATCCTAACCTGACACACCACACATGATTGCCCACAGCTGTCTGGAATTTGGAGTTTACCTTCATGCTCGCAGTCTATTGCAAATCCCATCATAATTGCATTATTCCCATCCACTGCATTGTTAATTTCAGTAACCTGGAACTATATTCACATATAAAGTAAAGATGGTTTTGGAGAGCATCAGTTGATGGCCTAGGGCTCAAATTTTTTTTTTTTTTTTTTTTTTTTTTGTGATGTCTATTCTTTGTAGACAATGATTAAGGAGAGGTTGGTAAATCTTTTACAGATGTCAATAGCATCTGATACGAGGGTGTTCAAGGTTATATGCTTTGATAGGGCTGCTAAAGTGCTATTTGGTTGTTCTGCTGATGGCTTCTTTGATTTCGCCAAGCTTCATCCATTTGCAGGTACTAGGTTCTTACCTTAGTTCATTGAGGAGACTTGTTTTACGAGATGGGAATATGGTAGTTATTTTAGTAGTTTTAGGCATTTCTATCATATCATTACTACAGCTGACATTTGTAATGTGGTGTAGTAAACTATCAGACGGACTATTACCTTTTGCTATTGTGTAAATGCTGGTGTACAGTCGTTTAAGGAGTAATTGTTGGCTATTTTTGCAGCTGCAAATGCAGCCAGAATTCTGGAAGGTGAAATGTTTCGAATGATGCTGTCCAAGCCAAAGAATGGTAATGCTCAACATCTACGAGTTGCATCTGTTGTTCCTTTAAGCTCTAGCTTTCAGCCAGCAATTCAGTCATTAAAGGAACTCTACGATGTGCCTGTTAGCTCGTAAACATGTTCTGTTTATTTGTGGAGAAGAGCTTCTTCTCTGGGATTTCTGGGGTGGTAGCTAAGGTTGAGAGAACTCTTTTGTCCTTTTTTTGGGGACGCTTGGAGGGGGGGGGGGGGGGGGGAGGAGTGTGGGGGAGAAACCTGTAGTTGAGAATCCATTCTACCATGCCAACTGAAACGGTGCAAGTATGAAAGCGACAGATATCTGAACAAATGTAATTTGTCTATTATAACAAAGTTAAAGTCTGGAAATTGGTGTCGTAAAGGTCAGACACACTTTTATTACAAATGTTTTAAATCCTTTGCTGAATCTGAAGCTCTTCTTTTAGTACCTACTAATTATAATTGACCTCCGCAGTTAGGTTGATGACGGGATTTTGCATGTATCCCGTGGATAACTTTTGGAAACTACCAGCTTTTAGTTTTTCCCAAGATTTTATGCAGGACAAGCGTACATTGACATTTTTAGTAATCTGACACAATTTTTCTTATTTAAACTTAAGTTTTTGCGTAGTCTTGTTTAACTTTAAACCAAATGTAAGTGAGTTAGTATTAAATTCTGTTTGCAATTTCCAAATGAATAGATGGGCAGTATAAGTACATATAGATCAAGACCTAAGATGCCATGAGTAAGAATTTTTGAGAGTAAGAAACTTCTTGGGGTTCATGAGAGTAAAACTTTGGATAGGGCTAAGTGGAAAGAGGGAATTTATGTTGACGAGAGTGCCTAATCACTTTTATTCTAAATCTATCCGATTATATTTTTGTGTAAATTTGTTTAAAAACCTTTTTTTTAAACTTCTTTTTCAAATGTTTTTTGAACTTTGATATTGACGATTCATATTAGCCAACCCTAAATTAAATGGGAACAAGGCTTTATTGATGTTGTTGTTGTTGTTGTTTAGACGGCGATATATTGGTCGAGTGACTTTGACCAGTGTGTACCAGTTTGATTGCTTAATGCTGCTCTGTTCTAAAACTTATTATCAATTTTCAGTTTTTGTATCGGCCGAAGCCAGGACTTGTAGTCGATGTTGAATGATAGAAAGCTCAAATTGAGTGCGAATTTTCTGAACTGTTAGTGAAAGTTGAGACAGTAATCATTGGCAAGAAGTATAGCTATGATTTATTACTTTAGTATTAAAGAATAAATTTGAATGCTATTTGAGGTCTGTAGCACAGCACTGGTTTTATATCATCGTCAGAGTAATCGTACTACTAGCACTGTTTGCATCAAACTGGGTGGTTTGATTTGTATTATGCAATGCACTTTCGACACATCTTTGCTGGACATGCATATCATTCTGTTGAAATCTCATCTGTTTTCTCTGTTGAGGAGAGTGTGCCCTGTGTCCACCTCTTGAGCATCTCTAGAGCAGCCTTAGGCTGGTCCATTGGAACCATGTGACCAGCATCGTGCACCTGTTTTCACAAAAGAAGGTGCCTGTCTTAGAAACCGCTACATTTTACTTAATGTTGTTGGTACGAAAGGTATGTAAAAAGGATACTGGCAAGTTAAGATTGATCACCTTGAGAAAAGCAAGTGGTCCTTTGGTTTTTAGTTGCCCTGCTTCTGTGCCATCAACGTTAAAGGATACTGTGGGAGCTGCTGTGAAACCTTTCTGTCCGGACCATTCCATGGCATGCACCCACCTTGAGTTCCCTGACACAAACAGAAAAGAAACTTCAATTCCATGGTGAAAGACCAACTGGTTAATCTGGCTTGTATAAGGACCGAAGCTGCAGTGTAATACCAAGCCAGTTGCATATCAGATCATACTCCCCAGCATAAACCAGCAACTTGATCCCATCCTCCAACAGTGTGGGGATACCCACTTCCAGATTTCTCATCCAGTCCATCTGCATAGCTTCATAAACCTCTGTGCTACATGATACGAAGTCAATGTTCCCAACGCCCAAAGCTTGTCTAACTGATTTTTGATTCAAAAATGTCTCCATGTTTGAGAAGTCGTAGCACAGGTCGGTCTCACATTTCTTCCTGATATCATAGTACTGCATAACATACATATCAAACCCATATTTGGTAGTTAGTAATTTAGTACCCTTGGCATAATTCTATATATCCCACTTCTCCTATCAGAAAAGCAAATGCTACTTACATTTTTATCTCCAGCGTATTCCATGATCTTGTTGAAGATATTGGTACAGGCAAAGTATGCAGTCATGCAAGAGTCTTTACCATCAGTACCACACTGCTTAATTGCCTGTTCGCAAGTTGGTATCATCTTGCTGATGCTTTTGTGTTCGGCCTGGTTGATTATTCCATTATCCAAAGCAAAGTCTGGGTATGCTTTGTACTGAACTTCAGGGTGTGTGAGGCCATTACCAATGGCAAACCCCTGATCACAAGGAACAAAACTGAAATTGGTATGCGTAAATTAAACAAAAGGAGGAAAGAAATGGAGCTGAGTAGCGGAGAGATACCTTGAGGTTAATGGGAGCTCCTTCTTTGGCCTTGTTACCTTGGTGAACTCTAGAAGCAAAAGCAGGAATGTAGTGCCCAGCATAGGATTCGCCAGTAATGTAGAAGTCATTCTTTGCATACTGAGGATGTGCCTTGAAGAATTCCTATCAAGTTACAAAATTCTCAGTTAACATTGCCGTTTCATTCAAGCATTATGGCACATAGTGCCAGCAATAATTTTTGTATACCTGTCATTTTTCCTTGACAAAAAGATAATACTTAAAGCAACAACTACACACCTGTAAGAAGTCATACAAGTCATTGCTAACACCATTTTCATCGTGGCGGAGATCACTGTCATCAGAAGTGTAGCTGAAACCAGTTCCAACTGGCTGGTCGACATAGATGAGGTTTGACGCCTACAAAATTGTTGAAGCACTTAGTTACATTTGCCTTTCCATGTTTAGTGGACAATATATCTTTTCTACTAACATTAAAATTTCCACGTTATGAAAAGTAGTCATGATACCTTGTCCCAACCAAAATCATTCCAAACAAGAGACATATTGTTGGCAATTTGGAAAGGGCCGTTTTCATAAAAAAGAGCTAGCTCACTGCTGCACCCTGGCCCTCCCGTCAACCAGATAACTACAGGGTCCTCCATGCTGTTCCTCGACTCAAAGAAAAAGTAGAACATCCTGCAAATATCTCGGGCCATTACATTTTACTAGTCCCTAAACCACATGAGTAGAAACTACAAGCATACAGACGTTAAAACGTAATCCATGCATAACTAATCATGCATATACTATAACAGGAAAATTATGTACAAATATAATGTCTCCCCTGCAGACATCCATGCTTAAACAAGGTTAAGCTTTACCCCCTCTCTTATAACTTGTACTTCGTAGTTACGGATTACGTTGTATCTCCTTTTTATGAACAATTTTGTACTACATTCTAGGTGCAACCTATCAACCTGATCACTTCTTATCTATTAAAAAAAGTTTAAGCTTTAAGCGGGATACGTAATCGTCGTGGGATAAACTTTTGCAAGTTAGTCCGTTGCTGGTAAATGGTGATGATAGCAACATGCCATAGGGTTTGGTGAACAAAGGTAACAAACACATGCCTTAGAATTTGCATATGCAATAGATTGATTATATTCTCTCTCTTTTAATCATTGCATTATAGATCACTGAGAACAATGAACTTTCCCTAAAACTAGTTCAGCACAATTGCGTTTTCGGGGGACTACTTGATGAGAGTGTCGTTTACGCAAACGCTATTACAAGTTGAAGCACTTTATTTTAAGGTGAAACCAAAGCAACTAGACCGTGTTTAGACATTAGAGACATAATATGATTGATGTATAAGTGGAGTGATAATATTTGCTACGCTAAACCAATGCTAATAGAAATAAACTAGACATGTTACAGGGGAACAAAAGAACATCTCGGTTCATTGGATTTTTTAATTATGGAGATGGGGTCTCAGAAGAATAAATTTCAATGTCAGTCAACCAATTTGTCACGTTCACATATGCAGATACCTTTTAATAGATAAAGAATAATAACCAACGCATATTTTTCTCTGTATAGGCCAATGATTATGCAAATGTACTTTAAAGTCTATATTTTATACCCTACAATGATGAGATGTTAGGTATATACTCAACCTCAGATAGTAAGTGCAGCAAAACAAAAAATAAAGATAACCTCATATATAAAATCTGGGAAAGGCACAAGAATTAAACTTCCTCTCAAATCTCATTTCGGATTGGAAAAAAAAATTCCAGAAAAATTTATGCAGTTGCACTTTATGAACTCTATATTCCACTTATTACCAACATAATGATGGTGAATTGTACTTCTAAAGTTTACATTCATAGAAAGTACTCAGCTTTCTGTTCTATCAAACACTACAATCTTTTGCGGATTAGTGTTTTTTAATTTCACTGATATGTCGATAAGAGTATATGGACTTGAACTTAGTGCAATCATATGGAGTATATGTTTCCAAACCTATGCATTTGGAACCATGTCTGAAATGCCAGTCACATAATTTTGGCATGGACTTACTCCAGTATCATAACTTCCCTCAATTAAACCGATATGATTGCACTTAGAAAAGCTTCTTATTATATCTAACACCTTACTGGTCCAAGATTACACCATTGGCCATTGCCAAAAAGTAAGGAAAAAAAAGAAGAAAATAACACATAACAAAAAATCAACGAAACAGTTAAACTCGAATCCCCAAGTCAAAACTCTGGTAAGACAATCACACCAACCCCCGAAAACATAAGTACTCAAATCTCAAGGAAACTAACTTTCTGTAGCAAAGCAAAATAGTAACGTGTACAGTAAACACACATAAACAACACAGTACAGTAAAACGCACCTGGCATCCTTGGAGTGAGGAAGACGATAATACCCTGCATGGTGACCCAAATTCTCAACTGATGTACCCGGGTCACCCAGTTCGGATATCTTGAATGTCCTCTCAACCAACCTCGGTCCCTCGGCCGACAACCCGGCCTCGGCCCGGTGGTTATAAGGGTGCTTTGGGAATAAGTTTAGTTGCTTAATAAGCCTTTCTGCTTGTAGTTTTGGAAATAATGTGGTAGAAGCTAGCTTAAAGTGATCATCTTGGTGGTTTTGTATGGCATTAGCAAAGGACAACGTTTCGAAACCGAAAAGAGTAAGACATACAATGGCAAATAATGTAAGGGAAGAGATAAGTTTAGAGGCCATGTTTTTGTTGCTTGTGTGAGGAAAGGAGGATGATGTTTGGGGGGAATATATAGAGTTTGGATTACGGGAAGGTGAGAAGGGTGTGAAGTTGTGGTAAGAAATGTGAGAAAAGAAAAGAGAGTGCCTTAACGGTCTATGGTTTGTTGCATATAATAAAGTTTATTGTTATATATATACACGTCCCTTATTTTTAACTTTGGTTTATTAGTTTTTGGCTCTTTCTTCTCTTTTGTTTTTGTAGTTGTCATTCCTTTTCTTTTTGTTGGTTCCTACTTATCTTTCTTTTTAGTTGTTGTGCCATCATTTCTTTTCCTTTAAGTTGTTCTTTAGTAAGGATATATGCAATTAAATATATTGTGAACCACAAGATATAAACAGAAAGTAATCCAGTCTGATTTGATCAGTGAATAGCTTGTGTGTAAAGTACATGTAAATCTCTGTTGATCAACTATAGCATTTACTTACTATATTTTGGATTCATAGCATTTGATATACGCGGATTCATCATTCTATTAATTGAGATATTCTAGAAAACTTTCCTAAATAATGCATGTATTTACACCGGTTAACGAGTGATCCGACCCATAAATTCGATCCTTACCAATCCGATCTAATGATGTGTTGTAGGCTTTTTGACCCACTACATAAAATGATATCAATCCACAAATCCCCTAATAGCTTATTATTTCAGTCACCTTAAATATATTTCAGGTTGTGTTACCAAACAATCTTAAAACTTAAGGTGACTGAAACTTTGGTCAAATAAGGTAAACTAGTCAAATAAGGTGACTGAAATGACTTACCAAACACACCCTACTTTATAAGATCCTCTCATTGTGCGTGAGATCAAATTAAAGTAATCCTTTAATATATCAAACTAAACCAATATAAACTTTGAAAGTTAACATATAAATCACTTATGATTGATATTTTTTTTTTACAAGAATACTTATGATTTATAAACAATATGTGACTTTTGAAGATAAATATTGTATAAACAAGTATATATACGTCAAACTAGTTGAAGTTAAACAAATTCGACCATTTCATTCATCTCGATATCATTCTACGGAGTATTCATAATACTTGTTCATCTTTAACTACCACTAGACCAAGATTTCACCGACTTATTAATGCTAGTAACCTTATGGTTTTTGAAAGATCAGTAGTCTTATATTTTGATGTAAAGATACTATTGGCATCCATTTGACGCAAGATACTTGGAATATGAAATAGGTTAATTAATAAATAACTTGACCAAAGTATCAAAATAGATGGCAAATGTCATTATGTCAGCATCATTTTTGATACTTGGAATCCTGAAAAACAGAAATTTGTTGGAGTACACAACATTTATATTTGAAGAGTACATGTTTGCGTCTAAGGAATGCTAAAAACTCTATAAAGCAAGCTTAATTGCCTCATCCCCAACAAACACGGGCCGAAAACGTAGTTGCATTCCTGTCCATCGCTAATGAAGCGTGAAGTGAAATACTCACGTACCCATCACTTTTTCATGTGTCCTAGGATTGTCGTAAGCTGGCATTTTCATTTTCTGTTTCTGTTTCTGTTTCAAATAAAAATTATCCCATATTAGATGAGTTAAGTGTCAAATCAGGACTTAAACTTGTACATTTTTTTTCGATCAGGACCTTCTAACTTATTTTTTTTCATTAAGAACTTGAACAATATTTCTGTTAAGTTTCCGTTAACTTTTTATATCTAACATGAAATTCAACTGAAAATGTTTTTTTTTTTTTTCTAGAATTGTACTCTCTCAGCTCCCTCCCTTATAATCTCCCAAATATATCTTCTGATATTACGCCTCCAGTACAACCACCACCCATACTATCACAAATTATTCCAAGAGACTGTCTCCTTTTAGCATAAAATAAGACAAGGCTCAAGCCCAAAAAAACAGCCCATATCAAGCAAACCCACTTCATTTGTAACCTACCAGTACCACCCACCTCATTTCTAAATACTTCAAAACTCTACACTCCTCCCCCCTTCCCCTGCCGCCCACCCTCCTCCAGCCACTTCCTCGATGCCCCTGCCCATTCTCTTCCTCCTCCCTTGCCGCTGCTTCCCTCTCCACCCCTCCATGTTGTCGCCCCCTTCTCTTGATCCACAAACCCACACCATGACCCACACACCCACCTTACCCAAAACTACGTGCGCGATTAACCCATCCTTCTACATCACGACCCACGACTGTAGGGTGGTTTTTGCCGGACGGAGGGTGGTTTTCGTGGGTTGGGGAGTAGTTTGAGTGGGTTGGAGGGTGTTTTTGCGTGTGTTAGGGGTGGTTTATGGGGGTTGGGGGATGGTTTGCGCCGTTTAGGGGGTGGTTTGCGGGGTCGGGGGGTGCTTGTATAGGCTGGGAGTTAGTTTGCGAGGGTAAGGGGCTAGTTTGTGGGGGTCGGGAGGGTAGTAGCGGGTTGGGGGTGGTTTGCGGCGTTTGTGGGGTAGTTTAAGCGGGTTGGGGGGTAGTTTGCGGGGTTTTTGAGGGTGGTTTAAGTGGACAGGGGGAGGTTGGTGGGGTCGGGGGGGGGGGTGTGGGGGGGGGGGGGGT
>CAAKMY010071648.1:0-22967 GCA_901111285.1 Corrigiola litoralis
CCGATGGTTCGGGTTACGCCAAGGTTGCCTTTTGCAAATTTTCTTGTTCCATTTTTCATTATATGTGTCTATGATGCCTCCAGCCAATTTTCGTCCGATTCCATTTCGGGGCCGAAAAGAGATTTTTTCGTGGATAATGGTCCACAAAAACCGACTTTTTTGGTCGATTTTTGATTTTTGGAAAAATATCCGAAAGTGATATAGCACGATACTAGGGTGTATTGGACCATTATTGGAGCATATGGCAATGCCATTACTTCGTCTTGATAAATTTACGGTTTGTTTATCGCTCCATTCGAGCATGTGAGTAATGGAAAAAATAGATGGTTCAGGCTACGCCAAGGCTACTTTTTGCCAATTTTCTTGTTCCATTCTTCATAAAATGTGTCTAGGATGCCTCCAGCCAATTTTCGTCCGAATCCATTTCGGGGCAAACGAGATTTTTTTTCGTGGATAATAGTACACAAAAAACCGGTGTTTTTGGTTGATTTTTCATTTTTCAGAAAAATCACCGAAGTTGAAGTTACATGCTCATAGGGTGTATTGGACCATAATTGCAGCATATGGCAATGCCATCCCTTTGTCTTGATGGATTTACGATGTGTTTATTGCTCGATTTGAGCACGTGAATAATGGAAACAACCGATGGTTTGGGCTACGCCTAGGATACTTTTTGACAATTTTCTTATTCCATTCTTCAATATATGTGTCTTGGATGCCTCCTACCAATTTTCGTTCGATTCCATTTCAGAGCCGAAACGAGGTTTTTTGTTGATAATAGTCCACAAAAACCGACTTTTTTGGTCGATTTTTGATTTTCGGAAAAATCTCCGAAAGTGATATAGCACGATACTAGGGTTTATTGGAAAATATGGCAATGTCATTCCTTCGTCTTGATAGATTTACGGTGTGTTTATTGCTCGATTCGAGCACGTTAGTAATGGAAACAACCGATTGTTTGGGCTACGCCTAGGCTACTTTTTGCCAATTCTCTTGTTTTATTCTTCATTACATGCCAAGATTAATTTTTGCCAATTTTCTTAATCTATTCACCATTATATGTGTCTAAGATGTATTCTGCCAATTTTGGTCCAATTCCATTTCAGGGCCGAAACGAGGTTTTTGCGTGGGTTATAGTCCACAAAAACCGCCTTTTTAGGTTGATTTTTGATTTTTTCGGAAATGCTCCGAAAGTGACCAAGCATGCTCCTAAGGTATATTGGAGCATAGTTGTAGCATTTGACAATGTCACTCCTCCTTCTTGATAGTTTCACGGTATGTTTATCGCTCGATTCGAGTTTGTGCATAATGGACAAAACCCATGGTTTGTGCTATGGCTACTCTACTTTTTGCCAGTATTCATGTTCCATTAATCATTATATGTGTCTAGAACGCTTCCTGCTAATGTTCGTCCAATTCCATTTCCGGGCCAAAACAAGGTTTTTGCGTAGGTTATAATCCACAAAAACCGTCTTTTTGGGTCGATTTTTGATTTTCTGGTAAATATTCCGAAAGTGATCAAACTTGGTCCTAGGCTATATTGGAGCATAATTGTAGCATTTGGCTATTCCATTCCTCATTTTTGATTGTTTCAGTGTGTGTTTATTGCTCGATTCAAGATAGTGCATAATGGACAAAACCGATGATTTGTACTATGCTAAACTACTTTTTAGCAATTTTCTTGTTCAATTCATCATTATATGTGTCTAATATGCTTCATGCAAATTTTCGACCAATTTCATTTCAAAGTCGAAACGAGGTTTTTGCGTGGGTTATAGTCCACAAATACCAGTCTTTTAGGTTGATTTTTGATTTTTTGGGAAATGCTCCGAGAGTGACCAAACATGGTCCTAGGGTATATTGAAGCACAATAGTAGCATTTGGCTATGTCATTCCTCTTTCTTTATAGTTTCACGGTGTGTTTATCGCTCGATTCGAGGATGTGCAGAATAGACAGAATCGATGGTTTGTGCTATGCCAATGCTACTTTTTGCCAATTTTCTTGTTCCATTCATTGTTATATGTGATTATGACTCTTCTTGCTAATTTTCGTCCAATTGCATTTCGTGGCCAAAATGAGGTTTTTGCGTGGGATAAAGTCTACAATAACCGGCTTTTTGGGTCATTTTTTTTATTTTTCGAGAAATATTCCGAAAGTTATCAAGCATGGTCCTATGGTATATTGTAGCACAATTGTAGAGTATGGCTATGTCATTCCTCTTTCTTGATAGTTTCACGGTGTGTTTATCACTCGATTCGAAGATGTGCAAAATGAACGAAACCGATGGTTTGGGCTATGCAAGGCTAATTTTTGCAAATTTTATTAACCTATTCACCATTATATATGTCTAGGATGTCTTCCTCCAATTTTCGTCAAATTCCATTTCAGGGCCGAGACGAGGTTTTTGCGTGGGTTATAGTCCACAAAACCCGGCTTTTTAGGTCGATTTTTAATTTTTTCGGAAATGCTCCGAAAGTGACCAAGCATGCTCCTATGGTATATTAAAGCATAGTTGTAGCATTTGACAATGTCACTGCTCCTTCTTGATTGTTTCACGGTATGTTTATCGCTCGATCCGAGGTTGTGCATAATGGACAAAGCCAATGGTTTGTGCTATGGCTACGCTACTTTTTGCCAATTTTCATGTTCCATTAATCATCATATGTGTCTAGAACGCTTCCTGCTAATATTCGTCCAATTCCATTTCGGGGCCAAAAAGAGGTTTTTGCGTAGGTTATACTCCACAAAAACCGGCTTTTTGGGTCGATTTTTGATTTTCTGGTAAATGTTCCGAAAGTGACCAAGCATGCTCCTATGGTATATTGGAACATAGTTGTAGCATTTGACAATGTCAATCCTCCTTCTTGATAGTTTCACGGTATGTTTATCGCTCGATTCGAGGTTGTGCATAATGGACAAAACCAATGGTTTGTGCTATGGCTACGCTACGTTTTGCCGATTTTCATGTTCCATTAATCATTATATGCGTATAGAACGCATCCTGCTAATTTTCGTCCAATTTCATTTCGGGGCCAAAACAAGGTTTTTGCGTATGTTATACTCCACAAAAACCGTGTTTTTGGGTCGATTTTTGATTTTCTGATAAATGTTCCGAAAGTTATCAAACATGGTCCTAGGTTATATTGGAGCATAATTGTAGCATTTGGCTATGCTATTCCTCATTTTTGATTGTTTCAGTTTGTGTTTTTCGCTCGATTAGAGGATGTGCATAATGGCTAAAATCGATGGTTTGTGATATACATAGGCTATTTTTTTTGCCATTTTTCCAGTTCCATTCACTATTACATGTGTCTAGGATGCCCGTTGGCAAATTTCGTCCAATTTCATTTTGGAGCCGAAACAAGGTTTTTACGTGGGTTATAGTCCAAAAAAACCAGTTTTTTGGGTCGATTTTTGAATTTTTGAAAAATGCTCTGAAAGTGACCAAGTATGCTCCTTGGGTATATTGGAGCATAATTGTAACATTTGGAAATGTCATGCCTCTTTCTTGATGGTTTCACATTGTGTTTATCGCTCGATTCGAGATTGTGCATAATGGACAGACCGATGGTTTGTACTATGGGTAGCTACTTTTTGGCAATTTTCTAGTTCAATTCATCATTATATGTGTCTAATACGCTCCATGAAAATTTTCGTCCAATATCATTTCGGGGCCAAAACGAGGTTTTTGCGTGGGTTATAGTCAACAAAAACCAGCTTTTTAGGTGGATTTTTGATTTTTTGGGAAATGCTTCGAAAGTGACCAAACATGCTCCTAGGGTATATTGCAGCACAATAGTAGCATTTGACTATGTCATTCCTCTTTCTTTATAGTTTCAGGGTGTGTTTATCTCTTGGTTCGAGGATGTGCATAATGGACAAAACCGATGGTTTGTGCTATGCCTACGATACGTTTTGCTAAATTTCTTGTTACATTCATCATTATATGTGTTTAGAACTCTTCCTGCTAATTTTCGTCCAATTGCATTTTGGAGCCGAAATTAGATTTTTGCGTGGGTTATAGTCTACAAAAACCGGGTTTTTGGGTCTTTTTTTATTTTTCCGGGAAATATTCCGAAAGTTATCAAGCATGGTCCTAGGGTATATAATAGCACAATTATAGCGTTTGGCTATGCCATATCTCTTTCTTGATAGTTTCACGGTGTGTTTTTTGCTCAATTTGAGGATGTGCAAAATGAACGAAACTTATGGTTTGGGCTATGCCAAGACTAATTTTTGCCAATTTTCTTAATCTATTCACCATTATATGTGTCTAGGATGTCTTCTGCCAATTTTCGCCCAATTCCATTTATGAGCCGAAACGAGGTTTTGCGTGGGTTATAGTCCACAAAAACCGGCTTTTTAGGTTGATTTTTGATTTTTTCAAAAATGCTCTTAAAGTGGCTAAGCATGCTCCTAGGGTATATTGGAGCGTAGTTTTAACATTTGGCAATATCACTCCTCCTGCTTGATAGTTTCACAGTGTGTTTATCGGACGATTCGAGGGTGTGCATAATGGACAAAATCGATGATTTGTGCTATGCTTACGTTAATTTGGTAAATTTTCTTGTTCCATTCATCATTGTATGTGTTTAGGACGCTTCCTGCTAATTTTCGTATAATTCATTTCGGGGTCAGAACGAGGTTTTTGCGTGGGTTATAGACCACAAAACTTGCTTTTTGAGTTGATTTTTGTTTTTTCAGGAAATTCTACTACGAAGGTGATGAAGCATGCTCCTAAGGTATATTTGAGCATAATAGTAGCATTTACAAATGTCATTCCTCTTTCTTGATAGTTTCAGAGTGTGTTTATTGCTCGATTCGAGGATGTGTATAATGGACAAAACCGATGATTTTACTATGTCTAAGCTACTTTTTTGCCAATTTTGTTGTTGCATTCATTATTATATGTGTTTAGGACGTTTCCCGTCATTTTATTTCCATTTTCATTTCGTGGCGAAACAAAGTTTTTGCGTTGGTTATAGTCTATAAAAAACTGGCTTTTTGGGTCTTTTTTTATTTTTCGAAAAATGCTTTGAAAGTGACCAAGTATTATTTTGGCTAATCTACAAAAATAGGGGCGGGAAATGCTCATCTACAAAATGTTTTTGCTCATCTACATTTTTTTTCCTCATTTACTAATATTTTGCTCATCTAGATGAACATTCTCATTTCTCACGTTAAGCATCATTTTCACATGATCCTCTCGCTATATATATATATTATTTGGGTTAATCTTAGCATATTTTACATGATATTATATTTACTGTGACTTTGTTATATTATTTGCAGGAAGAGGATTTTTGGTGCTAAGTTATAAAGTGTTGGAAGATAGGAGATGATATATGCCCACCCGGTGGCTACCAAATTGGTATTGGTAGCCACCCTCTCACAAACATTTATTGATTTTCTAAAATTAAAAGGAAATTAAAAAGATGATGTGAGGGACGTGTGTTTAAATGATACCCAGCCGGTGAATGAGTATGATTTTCCAAGATTAAATAGAGGGATGAAGGGAATTAAAAGAGGTTGATATAGCAGCTGAGCAAGGCAACATGTCCAAAGAGTAGCAGACTAGCAGCCGAACGTCCATGAGCCCAATTATAATTGCAGGCCCAGCGTGTAGTAGCTCACAGCAGCCCAGAGCAAGATAAAGCACCTCTAATTCGAGGCTGGGAAGAGTTCAACCTGGGACCTCCGTCCGTCTTCTTTTGCTATGTTTTCATAAAATTCCATTTATCTGAAGGTCTCCAGCAAGACCCAAGTCTAGCAGCAGCCCTAAAGTTCTTAGGCCATAATTCTACCAAAAATGATATGTGCTCAATTATAACCACCCTTTCAAGTAAACTTTTTAAATTACCTTTTATCTTAAAAGTTTAAAGTTTCATGTGAAGAGGTAGTCAACCAAATTTGTAGCTACCGGATGGGTCGAAATTTCACTTTAAATGTCCATCATTTGGGTATTTTCAGTTAAGGTATCAGACAATGATATATAATTCCGCTTAGAGTACCTCACCAGGAATGTCATTACACTTCCATCACATGGCCACATTTCATTCTTCTCCACAATCTCTCCTCCAAACCCCGCCCTTTATCCTCATCCCCCTTCAAGCCGCCCAACCACCCAGCCACCTAGGCTCACACCTCATACCTCCTTCATATCGACTGATTGTACCTCCCCTCCAACGTGCCAAGCCCCCCCCCCCTACATCCCAAAACATGTCCCAGTGACCCCTTCCCTATCCCACCAACGCCTGCACAGGGACTCCGACCCCCACCCCCCCATCATGCCACTACCCCCAGCGCAACCCCCTTCATCCGAACACCAACATCGACGCCCCCTCCCTCCTTCCCACCACTACAGTCAACGATCCCCCATCCCCATCCTCATTCCCACACCACCAAAAGACATGTGAGCCACCCCAGCCGTTACCATCTCCATCTAGCGAAATGAAGCCCCCCCTCCCCCAATCCAAAAACCTTCACATAAACCTGCCCATCTTAGCATAGTAGCGTAAGGGTGTCACCTTCCCCTCCCATCCGCACCAGCCCCCACCCCTCATCCCCCTCCTACCCGCCTCACCCACATCCCTCCATATTAACTGTTTTTTGTTTCGTCGGAAAAAAAATCTTTATAAATGGGAATAGGATCATTACCATGATTTGGATATTACCGGATAGCACCATATCATAGTATTCACAATGGTAATCACCCGATGACTCTCCATTAGTTTTTTTCCGAATTAGGAAGTTCTAAGTTCTAACATGCAGTACATTGCCGCAGAAGTCCAATTAAAACGTACCAACCCTGGGGAATGATCTAGTTAAACCTTAACTTTAACTCTTCATATCCTTACATAAAATGCCGACCATTACTTTTGATCTTTTGGGAAAAGTTGTTAGCACTCAATAGAAAGCCTCCAACAACTGTTTTATATATATGAAAATGTAGAGTATATTCCCATGGATTCCCTTACAGTGACGGATCTAGGGGGTTTGTGGGGGTGCAACCGAACCCCCTGGCTTTTGGGAAAAAATTGACAAATGAGTAATTTTGATAGTTTTCGGTTTAAATATAATGAAAAAAATGGCACTTAAATCATAAATAGATACTTGGCTCATTGGTAACTTAAATTTTTCATAAAGTGTTGGATACAGGTTCAAGTCCTACTATTTAACATTTTTTTGTAAATTTATATTCGCACCCCCGTAGCCGAATTACTGGATCCACCACTGTTCCCTTATATTGTATAATGGAGTGCGATAGGACTTGCGGGTTGACATTTATTATTAGACGAAGTAACCAAAAAGAAACCAGCAGCACCAAACTGATAGCTAGATGGCAGCAAAACAAAAAAAGAAATTACCTCAACCTCTTCCTCTTGGAGCCTTCCTTTGCTAGTTATAGGTAATGTCATTGGCTTCCTTATATTGGTAAACATTAGGCATGCAAAACCAATGTCTTCATAGAACATTCTCATCCTTATAAAGACAAAGGCTATATACATTCAAACCAAATAGCTATTCGAGGAAGATGTCTTTATTCACGGACATATATCCCTATAATATGAGTGTTGGGATCCTCTAGAGTTGAAAAACAACTCTAGGGTGTAGAGTTTCCCTAAAATAGTAGTATTTTACTTTACACTTTTACCCTTTGGGTGTTTTGGTTATACATCCCTCTTTTCATGCTACTAATTATGGCAAACTCTACCCACTCTACAAGAATAAACTCTAGAGGATCCAAACACATAATATGAGTTTACCTAGTAGTCAAGTTCATCAAGCTCATAAGCTTCTTGGAGTAGAAGAAGAATATCTTCCTCTAGTCTTAGTTGTACTGTTTATGTCTTTATTTCCTTTTTAACTTTGTCAAAAAAAATCAGTTAAGTGAGTAAAGTGAAGATGAGATATATATGTTCATGAGCTAATGAACTTGAAATGAAACCTTGTATTAAACTGTCTATTATCTAAATCAACTTTGGACTGCTAAAAAAGGATCGTTATACTTCCGACGTAGTTAACTTTTCCAGATAATTAATTAATAGAAGTCAAACTCAATTCGTGACTATTTTTTTCTTATAGAAATTCGACCAACTTCCTAGATAATATGTGCTAGACCATTCCAACTGTCATATACTCATATTGTACACCGTACTTCATTTTTTCCAAACTTTTTTTTTGTTGTTGCTGCTAATGGGTGCTACTAGCCCTTGAACCTTTGACCTGAGGCTTTAAAGTTCACTACGGAGCCACCAGAGCCATAAAGGGCCAGTACGTACATCATTTTCTCCGAACTTTGTCCTTCCTATACGAGAGTTTCTATATCTAATTCAGCGACTTCATGAGAGTATAAAATATTGTACATGATGATACTGCTTGATATTTTTATCTAGTAATTAACATTGTGGATAATCGTATATATAAAACTAAAAAGAAAGCGTTAATCATCAGTAGGAGTTGACTGCTTGTTTACAGGAAAGGCAATTCACGACAGGTCCCTCCATAGGCTCCATGATTGTTTAAGATGACCCTTGTGCAAAGAAAGCAACTTTAAGCGAAATAATGCTTTTGCTACTAAATCCAATCTTTCGAAAGTTCATTTGCTGTCAAATGTCAACATGCTAATTAAAGACCATATTATTGATGTAGTATAATATATACAAGTACTTTAACCAAAGCTGCATTACCGCTTCTGTGTGCAATGTCAGATTGGTGGCCAAAATCCAAAATTCTAAATGCGGGAGAGATGGTTGCTTTCATATCCAATTATGCTGGCGCATTGTGTTTGGTTTCTTCGTGGAATGTTGCGTTAGCACTTGTACGTATATATAGTTATTGCTTATCTCCTACTTCAAAAAAAAAAAAAAGTTATTGCTTATCTCCAACTAACTTATATAATTTCAGTTTTTTTTGAGGGAAAACTAAAAATCACTTTGATGTGAAGAAATCACACTATTATGGTTAAGACGTTATCATGGTGTGATGTTTATATATTTTATAGGACACCAAAGGTGTATATTACCTTTTAAATCAGTGATTTGGACTAATACCGTATGAAAGACAACAAAGCTGCCTACCATTCAGATAAGGTGCGAAGCGTGCCTTATGAGTAGCGAGAAGTCTTGAATTGATTGTGTAATCATAGATATGTTGACATAGTTCATTTTCGAGCCTTAAAAATTAAATAAGAGGTTATATAATTAAACAAATACTCCCTGAGGTTATATAATTAAAAAACTTTGTAATGTAGATGGCTGGACCTAAGTACAACATCAGCTTTGACTTGCTTCAAATTGGTTTGATTCCGTCTCTACAAAGTTCATTACTCTCTGATTTCTAATTATATGACCTTAGGGACCAAACTTCCCACATGCCATCTTTTTAGTGTATAAAATGGATTCTTGCCACGTGAAAATCCCAACTGTATAGTATTACATGTGTGAGGGTGACACCCAAATTTGACACCACTCAGCGCCAACTTATGATTATCCGTAACTAAGTATGATGTATCATACATCGAGATTAATGTGGATGAATATTTGTAGTATAATTGGTGTATACTCCGTATACACTATAATTGGTGAATACATACTCTATATTTGGTAAATATGTATTCTATTTTAGGTGAATATGAACTATATTGTGAGTGAGTGAATGTGAATGGGTAGCGTATGTTTATATTTTCTACCATTTTCTATCATTTTTGTACCTTTTTCTACCAAATTTTACAAATTTGAGGATAGCGTCTGCTACCCTTCGCTACCCACTGGGTCCGCCCCTAATCTATATAAAAACATGTTGGCTAATCCAAATTCAAAAAAACTATTCATTGAACTTAAAAGAGCCTAAGACACTAGTTTATGGCTAATCCGACACTCCAACAAGGGCAATAATGTGCATGGCCTCTTAAATAGAATAGCAGCATATATATCTTATCGACAAACTCATTATGCTTTCCATATAATCATCCTATGTTGTAGAAAAAATACAATATAATCGAGATTTTATCCAAGGAAGTAAGTGCGATTAGTTGATATCGCCCGTTTTGGTCCAAACATAGGTCGAATATACTCGCATAGTCGCATGGATGCTGAAGATCGTCAAATTGTAGGCTAGTTAATTAGTTATTGTATCATACGAGTACTCTAGAAGTCTAGTTACGGCTACTCATGGAGGAAAATAAACGAAAGCACTTAAATCATGAGTCAACTTTTCTTGTTTTAAACGAATATTCCGAATTGCGGGACTGTCATCTAGCAAAAAAGGGGGATCCTTATTCCCAATCTGTTAGTGATCATAAAGAGTCTATGTGTGTGACCGTTGGTAGGATCTATGGAACATGCATAGCACTCACCAAATGCCTACTATATTCTCCCAAACCTTTGGATTCTTGTTCTCCTATCTCCATGTTTTGTGGAATAGGTTCACAGTTACTTATAGCAATTGAAGCTAGCTCTCGCAAACTGAAATGTACCTGAACCAATCATACTGCAAGTTAGTGCACAGTCATCTTTCAGATGGTGTAACCGTAATACCAATTTGGTAAAGCCCTTAGGAACATAACCTGAATCCCTACGTGGATCGATGAACATAAAGTTCTGTTATAAGATGACCTTCATGCATGCATTAATGTTTCTTATTTGCTAGCTACTGTGAAGCGAAAGATTGATGAGTTCCCCAAACATTCTGTTAATATAGTTGTTGCCTTGTTGGTTTTGAGTCTAATATACCCACACAAAAATGCTCCAAACCTACACACAATAAAAAAGGAAATAATTCCAACTATAAGCAAGCTCGTTCAAGCACATTATTAGTAGAATTACAATCAAGCATAAGATCACGAAGTTTAATTTGAATAAATCATTGTTTTGTTTGTTATTATCACCAAAAACCATAGAACTTAATCAACACTCCTATGTCAATCATTTGCGCTTTTTACTTTCCAAAATAAACTCTATCGCTTCACAACTGCTCTTAACACCTTTAGTAAGGTTGTTACAAAATTACCTTTTTAATTTCAGAATATGTTGGATTAGATTAAAATAGCTCATATATCTTGTTATAGCAACTGTTCAAGCGTGAATTTGGAAACAACTTGTATTTGTTATTGCAAAGCAGTGTAAGGATGTGTACACCCGACCGCCTTTAATTTGTAGGCATTGGGTTATTATTGTTGTTGTGGTTGAGACTAGAGAGTTGGTCAAAAACATGGAGAAATATTAAATAGTGGAAAAATCGATGGATCGGGTGTGATAAAATTATCTTTTAAAAAAAATGTAGTTTAAATAACTTTAAAATATTGAAAGCTTACCATTTAATTTTGCAAGCTCATATTCTATTCTTGAAAGTTCATATATCGGATCATAAGTCATGGTTAGACTACTTGATCCAAGTAATAGTGTTTTGAGTCTAAAATATACTAACTTTTATTTAATTGTAATTATAGAAGTACATATTAGAAGTAAAGATTGATAATGTAATCACTTGTTAATTTTGTTTTGAAAAGCATCATTCTTTCTTTTCACTTATATGAGAGATGTGCGCATTAATTAGTAGCTAGAGAGTTAGATATATACTAGTACTCTAGTAGTTCTAACTCTAAAATGTACTTCGATTATCTTTTTCAAGAATTTCTATCTGTTTCTATTTTGCTATCAAACAAGTCCAATAAAATGTCCCACTTAAATCAGTTGCTAATGACTTCTTTTGACCCTTCACCACCATATAAATGGACCCATCATTCCCTCCTAGATTATTATTCACAACCCTTGTACAACTTCTCTCCTTTGAATACCTTGAAAGTGATAACTATCCTCCAGTTTAATTAGTTCTAGGTACCCAAACTCTTCTGGTCTCTTCTTTTCCCATATTTCCGATCAATATACATAAATATATAGGATAAGACTATGAAATTGGTTTACACCATCTCGTAGAAAAAGCCCACATGTATGGATAGAGATTATTGTATCATGCTGTTCTCTAGTACTCCGAAATTTTATCTCCTCCTAGATTTCCTCCCTTTATAAAATCACTTGATAAGATCGACTTAAGAAGAATCTTCGCATTTTATTCCTTTTTCAGTCATACACAAACTCTAGCTCCTGCAACATGGGAGCATAATCCCTAGTAGTCTACCAACACTGGTACTAGTTGTACTACAAGTACTGTTTCATTCACTTGAGTAACCTCCACTGATCACAAACAAAATGGACCCTTTGAAAGAAATGGAAGCAAAGCTAGCACATGATCCTTACCACCAACCTGCAGTCCGGCGGGTCTGGGTGCCTGGCCCTGTGATAGTTGGGGCAGGCCCGTCGGGCCTAGCCGTGGCGGCGTGCCTGAAGAAGAGGGGGATACCAAGCCTGATCCTGGAGCGAGCCGACTGCTTAGGTTCGTTGTGGCAACACCGAACCTACGACCGCCTTCGGCTCCATCTTCCGAAACAATTCTGCCAGCTTCCATGCCACCCATTCCCTGATCACTTCCCTACTTACCCAACCAAGGAGCAGTTCATCACATACCTTGACTCTTACGCCAAGCACTTTAACCTACAGCCCACCTTAGGACGGGCCGTAGTGGGAGCCCGGTACGATTCTCGACACGAGCTGTGGCGGGTCTTGGCCTCGTCATCAGGGCCCAAGAAGGAGGTTGTGGAGTATGTTTGCCAATGGCTTGTAGTAGCCACAGGAGAAAATGCTGAGGCCTTCGTGCCTAAATTTGATGGAATGGAGGATTTTGTGGGGCCCATTATTCACTCTAGTGAGTACAAGAGTGGACATGAGTATAGTGGCAAGAGGGTGTTAGTTGTGGGGTGTGGCAATTCTGGTATGGAGGTTTGCTTAGATCTTTGCAATCATAACGCCCATCCTTCCTTGGTAGTTAGGGATTCGGTACGCACACTTTCCTCTCCAAATGTTTCTCTCGTCCTCCCTCTAATCCATCCAATTCTCGTATATTAAGTTACACTTATGGATCACCTGATATAGCATTATATCAAAAACGAGTTATATTAGCTAATCATTAAACCAATCATGTTATTCGAAAATCCGGGTACAATATGATTAAGAAAGTGATTATAAGATTTGATCAAAACCTTAGCTTATTGCACATAAGAGTTTCTAACGAGAGCAAATTGTGTAAATGTTTTACTCACTGCAAGTCTACAATTGGTCAAAAGAAAGAAACCATGATTAGATTTGTTTGCACTTTATTCCTATTTGTAGAAAAAATGAATGTTTACCTTCAATATTTTAGTCTCCTTAGCATAACATTGAGTCATTGGAAACATTGCATACCTTTCATCAGTGGAAAGGGAGAGATGGACCATTGTCGAATACTTTTTTTAACTTTTTCACTACTTTGGAAAGAGCCAAAATCATGATTCCCTATAATCAAATTTAAAAAATAATTGTTGATTCCATATAGGAATATGAATAACTAGTTAGGACTAAGTTACTATAAACATACCAATGACTTAAAAGCTCAGTGATGATCGAGTTCTTAGTGCAATAGGAATTTGTTCTCAGTTTGGTCATTTGCTCAACTAGAAGTATATATATGTTTATTACTAAAAAAACGCACTTTCTTTTCTCCAATAATAGTTAAGTTCTCTTTCTGAACTGCAACCAAATACACTAACTTTTGTCTTCTAAAAAAGATGATCCAATAGCAAATTAAAATCAATTGTTGCTTAATCTTGTAAGGTTGCAGTGATCCTGATGTGGTTTCTACTAGAAGAACTTTTGCAATTGCTCTTTGGATCTTTCACCTTTATTGGAGTTCGTTTGCATGCTTATACAGTTACCTCCACATCTATGTACTATACCAACCGATTTGCCTTTACACTTTCGTACTGACAACATTTCGCCTCTCTCATATATTTTTGTTGCTAACTTTCCTTATCAAACACTGAACCATAATGCAGGTACATGTATTACCACAACAAATGCTTGGGACTTCAACTTTTGGGTTGTCAATGTCCTTGTTAAGGTGGTTTCCAGTGAAGCTAGTGGATCAATTTTTGCTTCTAATCTCCCTTTTCATGATTGGCGACACATCTAAATTAGGCATCCCTAGGCCAGCAATAGGCCCTCTCGAGTATAAGAGTATCTCAGGGAAGACTCCGGTGTTGGACATTGGTACACTTGCTAGAATTAAATCTGGTGACATTAAGGTTAGTTTTGATGAAGTAGCTGGGCTGAACTATCTTTATATAGTTCATGATATACAAAATTAGTGAAAGTTTTCGGAAACAATAGTTCTTCCATCCTTTATAAACTCTAACTTAGGTTGTACTCAGTATATAATCAAAACTTGTTTAGGGTTTAGGATATTACTGTGTTGGCTTAGCTAAACTCTTAATTATGTACAGGTTTTTCCGGGAGTTAAGAGATTATCACTTTATGGAGCACAATTTGCTGATGACAAGACTGAGAACTTTGATGGTATCATCCTTGCCACAGGATACAAAAGCAATGTACCATCTTGGTTAAAGGTATTCATTTGCTTTTTGCTTCTGTAGATAGTAGCCACAATGTCATCTTGGTAAATATAAAACATATACTGTAAGACCACTCTCATTAACCAAATGCTCATACCCTATAGGACACGGCTATGTTCTCGGAGAAAGATGGCTATCCAGTAAAACCTTTTCCAGATGGATGGAAAGGCGAGAACGGCTTGTATGCAGTAGGATTCACCAAACGTGGCTTAAAAGGTGCATCTTTAGATGCAATGAGGATAGCTGAAGATATCGAGCGAGAGTGGAACAGTAAAGCAAAGCAATTGAAGAATCAAAGATCAGTTATCTAGCTAGGAAATTGAAGATGATTATGATTTGATGATGACGACAAAAAACGACAATGATGATGACGATCTACTGAAGAGTGATTTTTGAAGTAGAACTAGGACTTTAGTTAACATTTTGATGTTCATATTTTTATTTATTTTTAGTATGGGGATTTTTATGCATATTGGTTATGTATATACATATGTAAATTTCTAGGGGTGCATAAGTAGGGAATGGGAGAGCTAGGAGACCAGAAGATCAGATTTTAGGACAATCTTAGTAGTACATATGTTTCATGAAGGCGTTAGTGGTAGATTCAAAATATAAATAATATATCATGTTTGCCATTTGATCTAGAATCTAAATTTTGTATCTGTGATTATATCAAAATTATATTGGTTCTAGGTCTAATGTATACCTACCCATCTACTATAGGTGGGTAGTTATAAGGTTATCAAAAGGTCTAATGTATACCTCTTTTCTGGTCATGTATTAGTCTTTTTGTCACTCAATATGTTGTTTACTACGACTTTTTTTTGTATTTATATAGATAAGCACGCGCAAAATTAAAGTTATTCGTATATTTCAAACTTTTGTTGTTAACTTGCACTACTGATCTAAGTAACTAACTACGTCAAATAGAGATAAATGCACATGGTTGCTTTTAGATATAAAAGTAGCAAAACATTTGATCTAAATGGATTTTGTTGTTCTCCAGGTTGAGTCTTAATTAGTTACTAGTTTAATAATTAAGATGATCATGGTAAAATTCTTTTTATACTAACAATAAAATAAAAAAATTGGAAATAAGTTTTGTGCTTAAACAATAATAGCTAACTTTGTCAACATACATAGAGTCTTATATGAGACTGTTTAATTTTGAATCAAAATTAGACCTTTTTAAATTAGTCTTGTTGTTGTTTAAAGTGAGGTTTTTTTTTATTTTTTATTTTTACATATGCTAGTGAAAAAATGATGACTTGGACTCGACTAGTGAATATGTCTCATAATTAGACTGGCTCTTTAACACATGAAATAATATATATCTTCATACTCAATCATTATAAAATAACAATAATGTTGGTCAAGGAATTTCACTAAAATTCAATTTGCATTTATCTAATGGAAAAGTGCACTAAAATTAGACCAATCACAAATTGAGTTAGAATGATCATCTTTTTAGTAACACTATAATAAAACAGCTAACTTTAAGTCTAAATTTGACTAATTTATAGCGATATGATATTAACTAGAAAATACATGTTCTCAAACAAGATTTTCTAAAAAGATCTAGTACAAAATAATTATCAATAGAAAATATAGTAGCAAAATATTATAAGTTAAAGAATGAGCCTAGAGCATTTAGATCAATTGGTAAGGGGTGGTTATAGGCTTTTAGCTTAATCAGAGGTCTTATCTTCGAGATCCTCTAAATACTACTCCTTTTGACCCACAATAACCTTTTACATTTGACTTTAAGGGTCAAAATATGGAAAATTTTGACTGTGAATATATATTAAACCATAAAAAAATATAATATGAAAATTAGAGATTACATTTGTTGTAATTTCTTTTTCACATATTGGTGAATTTATATAGAAAATTGTAAGAAAAAGCTTATTGTGGATTAAAGGGAATATAAAGCTTAGAGGGAAAACTTTGTCACCTTAGTGGTCGTCGCCGACTCGAATCCAGACTAAATAGGATGGTAAAAAAAAAGTTAAAGAATAAAAAAGAGGAAAGAAAAAAGCGAAAGTCGGCAGTGGCTGAAAAGGGCGGATGGACATAGGGCCAGAACGATTTGATAGTGAAAGAGAATTTGTAGGCCACATGACCAATTATTTGTTGGGCCCCTTGAAGTTGGACCTTATGTACTAGTAGCAATAAGTTTTCTTTCCAATTTTATATTTTTAAAAATATTTAGAAGATGAAAAAATGCCTTGTGAACTGGACACTTTGATAGTGAAATTCTAAATGTCCTTTCTTTCTCTTAAACCCAAGATTCTCTTGGTTATGCAATGTAATCTATCATTGACATCCATATCGGTTGGAAGTCGGAACTAGGAAGAAGCCCCACATCCACATTTTTCTCCACCCCAAACCATTAAACTCTGTTAGTCAATAAACTTGACTACAAAATGCATTGACAAGTAATAAAGACTCATGCTTGAGATTTGTATTTGCGTTCCTGTCTTTATTATTTCATTGTTTTTTTCCCGATATTTTCTTTATTATTTCATTGTATCATATTTTAAAACTTATCCACTTCACGTATTTGATCAACTGATCAAGGAGTTACTAAACTAAAATTTTGAATTAAATAACTGATGTTGGGCTCTAACGGGAGTATCTTGATGATTAAAAGTGGCAAAACACATACCAACCTATAAATTTACAACAACATTTTGCAGAATCTATAGCATGTTGCCGGGAGCATGTGCTCCAAGGGCGAATCTAGCTCATAAATAGCCTATGCAAGTGCATTGGCTGTTCTAACGGATATAAACTATATTGCTAGTTAGAGACATGCAGAATTGGTACAGGTATTGGTAAGATGAAGTGAAAGCTTGCTTTTGCTGGCCACGAGTTAGAGGAACCCATGCTAAAAAATTTGTTTCTTTTTTCTCTTTGTAAAGACTTTGGAACTTTTTCTATTTTATTTATGCCATATGACTGAGTTTTCCTTTATTTTTCCTTTCTAAGTTTTCTCCTTTTTTTGGATTTATTTTAATCTAAGCTAAATAAAGATATTGTGGTCATATCGTAATATGCTAATAAATGTGAGTCCAAAAATCAATTTTATTGGGGACATTGAGGACACCTTTAAAAAGACAATTTAAATGAGAATAAAAATACATCCAAAAACCACCAAAAAGCCAATTTCTTTCTCCTTGGAAAGGAAAAAAAATTCTCGTACATAATCGTGCATACCCTACTCAATAATCCTATATTCGCCAGACCACCACTGATGTGCTCCCACTTAATTTTTTTGTATCTTTTGTCAATTTTTTTATACCTTCTCAGAAAAAGTACAAACAAACACTAAAAGATGCAATAAATCTAAGGTGGAAGCGCATGAGAACACCTAGTAATTTACCACCTTTTCTAGTACTTGTACACATATGGAATTCCTAACATGTCACTCATTATCCTACTTATAGAAATATAGACTAGAAATGAAGTTTACACATAACTATAGTATCCTAACTTGATATTGTTCTAGCTTGGAATATGAGAAGAAAAAGGTCAGAAGGAAGTTCTCATTAGTGAGAAAATTTACTTAGTTGCAATAGTAAGGTAGCAATATGTGTCGATGTTAGTTGCTACTAGGCTTTGAACCCTTGACCTGGGGCTTTGAAAGGTCATCATAAACAACAAGGACTAGCATAAAATAGCAACCTAGTGTCAGTGTCTTGTACTTTTTCCGCTTCACCCAATTTGCTCCATTTACTTTTGAATCAAAGATTAAGAAAATGGGTAGGATAGATCTTAAAAGGCAAGTTATGTGAGTGAGGTGGTGGATCGTGTTTAGAAATTGACGGGGTGAGTATTAAAGATGAGGGGCAATATTATAATATGTGAGGGAAAAACTTATCAAAAGAGGAAATGATACAATATGAACGGGACACCCCAATATGGTTAATGAAAGCAAAATAGGTGCGACGGAGGGAATAGCACACTAGCACATACGTAAACATGATTTTCATTCTTTGTAATAATAATACAATTTCGTTTTCCCTTGTATATCCTGTGTATTATACATAACAAATGTTGTATATGGTGCATACACACCCCTCCTCTTAAATTGTACAAAATAAATACCATGTTTCGATTTTTAGGTGCTTTTATGTTTACATTTTGTCATTTTTATACCTTTTTTAAATTTTTATTGTACACTTTCTAGAAATATTGTGCAACTTATAATATTTCAAATAAAGACACACTCTTGGATATATCTGATAATTTATCTTGAATATATCAAAAAAAAAAAAAACCACTTTGCCGTGGGCTCAATAGTAAATTCGTTTTCGAGCAAAACTAGTCTTGTCAGTTGTCAAACTAAGTCATCAAATTAAATATTTCAACTTGAGCAGCATACATTATTGACCATCAAAATCCTGGTACGTGTGACGAAATATCTGCCATTGACATCGATGTGAATTGAAGAACCTTATCTTTCTGATATGATACATATGTTGTCTAATTAATAACTTGTAAAGTTTAAAGAGTATTGATCAACATTTCTAGTAGATCTTTGCCACTATAGTCGTCTGACTTGACTCGAATCCGAACTATATTGAATAGTGAAACCCAAAAAATTATATCCCTAGTACATCGGTTTAGTATACAAACAAGTTCAAGCTCATACCAAGAACATTACCTTGTGCATCATTTGTTGTATCGCCTATTCATTGTAGTTAGGCGGGGACCTAAATCTAAATCTAAATCTAAATCTATCTATATATCTATCAATATTCTATATCTATCTATATATAAATTATTAAAAGGCCTTGCAATAACAGGAGCTTGCTACATTGATTGTTATGTTATCAATATGACACACAATATCCTAACTCATCATTTAATAAAAGAAAAAAGAAATTTAACAAAATAATGTTATATATGAATCGAAAGTTAACATACTTTAGACACACCAAATGTAATTTCTAATCAAACAATGGAGTTAGTTATAAATCACACTACCACAGTATATTGACATGCGGAATCATGTATCCTCTTTGAACATGGATAAATAAAAACATAGATCAGACCAAAAGAACATGGATAAATAAAAACATAAAAAATGGAAGACATTGGCCTTATATAAAAACAAAATCGACAAACAACAAATAACAATAGAGTAACCAACAAATAGCGAAACCCATAAAATTATGACATTAGCATGTCTACATATCGTACGGATCAAATACTAGTAAAAACATGAAAATGAGTATAGCACATGTTTCAACCTTCCACATTTTGTAGGCATCATGAACTCAGTAAAAAAAACTCATTAAAGGTGTTACTTTCAATTAGGCGTCGTAACCTCATTACAAAAGGTCTTTCAATTTGCATTCACGTATGAGGGGTATGATATCTAGGTTGTTGAAGTCATCGTTAACTATTTGTATACCTCATATGATGGGTGTGATTGTAGGGATATGTGTAAGCACTTTGACTCTATAAATGTGTAGCCTTTGTGATTGTAGGGAAGGAGGTGAGTATTTAAGTCAACTATATAGACATTTTTTTCTTGCAACTAGGTTTAATCGAATTGTAACCCACTAATTTCATGACTATTCATCTTTGGACAATGAAATAGCACGCGTTATCTAATTTGAGTGTTTTTTTTACTAAGAAAATATTGTAAATTACAATAATAAATGTGAGAGGATGACTCCTAATTTAAATACCACCGGTGAAGTTATATCATTTTTCCTCTTCATATGCCTCATACATAATTGATCAAAATTCTAGAGAACGGATCCATGATATAAAACCGTGTTGGGGAAATTTAATCAGATGTGAGCTACAAGAATAATATCTACAATGACTAATTTAATTAAGATTCATTAGATAAAAACTATAAACTAGCTTTCCAATTTTTATGCTTCCATCTATATATGTTTATCCTTGCATCGTGCTCCATCTATATGATGCATAGCATGAATATATCAAGGATAACAGATTAATTGTACTTCTTTGGTAAGTAAGAATGTTAGTATTAGTTACAGCCGTATTTTGAGCTTAGACTCTGCCAGAGAAAGAAGGGGGAATAATTACAAAAACACATGCTACATAGTAGAGCTAGGACCATACGGATTGTAGGTTTTAGTATATTTTTGATCTATTGACACACTACGCATGAGGAGATGTTAGCCTACGACAAAGGGACCATAAATTAGAACTCAAGGCGATATTTTCCAAAGAAATACCATGATTAGTGTTACAACGACAATTGGTGGATCACTAGCCAGTCATAACTACAACAAAACAGCATTATCCCACTGTCCACAAAGAAATCTTTGGGATACAAAAGAAAACAAAGGAGTTCTTGTCCGATCCGAGGCTCAAATGTACATCATAACTTTTTTTACATTATAACTTTATCCCTACATTACAACAGCATAAATTTGAAACGAAGTTTACAAGTAATGAAGTTTGAAAAAAAATTGTATCATTGTTTTTTTAATGATGTATATGTTGGTCTATAATGATGAGATTTACATGGACCAAAAATATGTAAAATTAATGTTATGGTTATACATTTTTTTCTGATAATATGGGAACTTGTAGCCGCGCAGTGACATACATTAACACAAATGGCATGTCACAAGCAAATATTAATTCCTCCCACAGTTGCCATTAGAAGGGTTTGATCCTGAAACCAAGAGCAATCTCGCCTCCAACCTTAAACAGTTGAGCCAATATAAATGAGCAATCACGGTAATACTTTTAGTAAAACAATTCTACACTTTTTGACTATTACTTTTAGTTATGAATTTTTCATTAGAAATTAATTTATTTTGATCTTTTTACTTTGGCCCTCTTAAACATGTATAAAATCTTGATTCTGCCTCGACTCTGATTGTAAAATCATTAAACGTCAAATATTTAACTCCATCAAATTCGAAATGGACTAACTAGTTTATACCTAGTCATAACTATAAAGCATACTCCGTATAAATACATACATACACCGTATACACGCATGAATGCTCCGCTGCTCCATCAATTCGAGAATTTGCAGTATGATTAGGTAGTGGATGACTGGAAGCTCTGACGTGGTCCAAATTACACGTGATATCCACAAGGACATACAAAGTATTAACCATGAGGCAGCATGCATGAAGGCGTTAAGCAAATCTTTGCTTCAACAAACCCGAAATTTCCCGAGTCCCACCCGAGGAAAGAGCTAGGGCTCATTGCTCAGGACCATAAAATTCAATACTATATGGGCATGGGTCATGGGCAGCTGCATGGTACGTTAGCCTGTGGTCCACAAGAAGAAAATTCCTACATTAAAATATGGTTGACTCCTTAATTCCCTGCACCCTGCAATTAGGTCCCCCATTATATTGTCAGGATGAAACGTAAATTTGCTTATGATCACTGGGGTACTGTAATTGGAATTGATCTTTATTGGACATTTTGGTTGGTTGAGATGATCAGAGCCTCGACTGTCACGGTTATTTCTCCCTTTTATCGTTGCTATTAATGTTTTCTTACTAGTACTATACTCAATTAACACGTACAAACTCTCATCCAAAATGTATAATTACCTTGTTTGGTAAACGAATTTTTTTATCTTTTGACTTTTAATGTACAAAAAATAGTGATTAGTAAATGACTTTCTCCGGTTGGCTTAATATAATGACCAAAAGAAAAGGTCAATGGTACAAGTGTTTTGTCGGAGACCGTGCAAATAACATATAAAAAGGAAATATTACTGGTGTAAGTGTTAATTTGGAGACCGTACAAATAGTATGTATAACCTCAAATTGGGACAAAGAAAGTACTAAATTATCTTTTTATAACTATATGATATAATTAATAATTGATTTCTTGAAAGGAATCAAAAAACGTAAGCTCATATAAGGGACATCTAGCTTCTAAGTCCATGACCTTCTTGCACCCCCATTGAAATAACAAAATGTTGGCTAGATTGCTAAATAAAAACCATCAAAAGGAAAAAATGTTTTGTTATTAATTAGATACACTCGAGTGTACATATATACACACTCCTGAGTAAAATTTTGAATCCTTTTTATATTATTTTGTTATGTACGTCATAAGGAAATTCATTTACGTTTCATAAATTTGAAAATATAACATTATTTGCGTATGGTATATAAAAACCATCAAAAGTATACGATAAAAACATACATTAAAATATACAAAGATACCCGGTAATATGTATACTCGATTTTATTAATTATTTAGTAAAAGTACGTAAAAATGCCTCTATCGAGGTTATATTGCCTTTATCGATGGGGCTTGTTGGGCATGTTAGTGGTTCCATAGTTGATTGTGTGTTGTTAGGGTGTGGCACACAAATTTTGACCCCATTCAAAGACGGGCCCCCCGGAGCCCGGGCGGGACGTGGGTTATAGCACACGAAAACGTCCCTTTTTGTGTCAGTTTTGGGTGTTTTTGGAAGTGTTCCAAAAGTGA
>CAAKMY010071691.1:0-17889 GCA_901111285.1 Corrigiola litoralis
ATATATAATTTAATAAGTGAACACTCAACTGTTTTTAGGCTGGTTTTTTTTTTATAATCTATAAAAAGACTGTCTCATAAAAGGGTTGTTGTCATCTAGGACTGCGAAATGATAGATATTCAGAAAGGTATCAGTTAGTTTTTTTGAGGACGTCTATACTACGCCATCATTTTGCCTTAAATAGTCATAGGTGACTTCAAATAAGCAACGGACCACCCATATGTTAAGCTGATCATGTATTCATGAAGACATTGTGATCCTTTATTGTATACCTTATAAATGTCATGCGAAGAATATGGTTATCAAGATTCGCGCATAATTGTAGCAAACAAACAATTATTGTTCTTTTTTTTGGTACGAAAAGTCGAAAACAAACAATTATTGTATAAGTAAGTTATGGATTTTATAAAAAAAAAAAAGGGTTAAGTTATGGATTCTGTAAGACTTTAATGAAGGATATTGTTTTCTCTACAAAAAAAACTATTGTTAATAATATACATTTATAATGTATCATGCTGTGGAATTGTTTTGCACTAGTACATCACCAAAATTTTAGTATCTTTTTGATAATCTTTCATGAAAAGTGAACAATTCAAACATGGGTTTTATTGCGGTCAATAATCAAGAGTGACATGAATTATAGATTTTTATCTCAGAAACCTAAGCAGGAATAATAATGTAGTACTACGACTTAACAATTTGATTAAGACTTTGAAAAAACGATAACAAAAGATCTTGTAGTTAATGTATAGGATAGAGTTTTACCTGCGGAAGGGATTTCAACAGCAAACTCTGTGTAACAGAACGCCGTCAGAATAGCGGATATACCAGCAACCGCGAAGGACAATGAAACAGCAGGGCCAGCATGCTCACTAGCCTCTTGGCCAGTAAGTACGAAGATACCGGCGCCAATGACAGCGCCGATACCGTACCATATGAGGTCCCACCAGTTCAGGGTCTTCTTCATCTCATGCTCACTCCTAGCCTTCACTTCATGGAGCTCAGCGTGGTCCGTAGACCGCGTCGTAAGGCGGTCCATGAGCCGGGCTGGAGTCTGCTTCAAAGCAGTGGCATAGTTAGACCAGCTTTGAAATGATTCTTCTGGTAGAAAGTCTTCTTTGGTACATGAGCATCCCCGAAGTCTCCTCCTTACTCCTTCACCTGGAGTTTCCATTCCTAAATAGCGGTGCGTTGCTAAAACAAGGGAGAAAAAATTAGTAAAAAGTTGAAGGTAACGTACCTAAATACAATCAAAGTTTTAGGAGTTTATATGCCAGAGAATTTGTTTCAGGGTAGGATGCATGCTAGACGAGTAGGCTTACGGTTGCGTCACGTAAAGATTCTAGGATATAGCCAAAAATGAAAAAAAGATTCTCTTGGGATTCAGAATCATGCGTCAAACAAACACTACAAATACGAATTTCTTGTATACTGTTGTAAATGATCAGGAAAAAAAGTTGCATATTAAATGTAAGGAAACGATAACCAACTAAAACTTTTTCTGATATTTGAGGTTGACACTACAAAAAAATGGGGCTTTTACGACAGTGTATCAAAGACAGGCTGAAAATCCCGTCCCAAATAATAGTAATCTATACAGTTAATAAGGTCCGTCCTAAAAACTACAGAGCTAATTAAAAAATTAAAAAAATTAACATAGCCATTTTTTCTGATTTAAAAAAAATATGCAACCTTAGGATAATTACAAAAATTAACATAGAGCTAAGAGTATTTAGCAAAATTCATCCTAACTTTTTAAAATATTTTGGTTGATTTAAGTTGAATACATAAAAAGATAAAGGTTCGAGACTTTCAGGTTTACAAAACGATTCTATTTGAAATCACCAAATTAATAGGTAATATAATTTTTGTTGTCTACCAAAAGTAAATGGTTATTATACAAAGAAAAAACAATATACAACATAAATCATTAAGTTTTTTGGTACATTGGAGTAGTTACTATTGCGGGGTGGGGGGTATGAGGATATGAACCCTACCACTTAAATTTCATGTAAGTTGAAGTTTCAACCATTAGGTCAATCTGGACACTATGGTTTTTGTTCTTTACCTGCATGTAACTTATTTTTATTTTTGAGGGGATATTGGATTTGATCCTGGAACATCCCATCGGTAGGTTGAACTCCTATCCATTAAACCAACCTTACTCCTCATATAACGAGTAAGAATTGGGCATTGACTAGCTAGTCTTTGTGTAGACCCAATAACGGCTAACTTTAGGGTACACTTTCTCAAGTTAAAAATCTGTACTCATGCAGCAAGAAACAACTTAGGAAAAACAGTTTCCAGAGTCGGATTCACGAAATATTTGGATTGAAGATACACTCATACACCAAACATAAAAAACTAACGTGGTGTATATTGGATTAGCGTGCTGTTTTGGGGGTTAAGAGGTGAGACCCATAAAAAAGTGTTGTGTTGTGTAGTGGACTAGTAGTATAGAATATGCGTAACTTGGTTATATATCACTATATCAGTAAATGCAAGGAACGGAGAATCGATAATTCCAGCTCTAACAACAAATAGCGTACTGCCATGAGTAAAACAAGGTGAAAGAAGGAACTGAATGTCAAACTTTAATTGTCACCAGAATATATATATAAAGCACGATCAAACTATTGTGCATTTCTAAATAAAAGAAGCAGTTTGTAGAGAACAGGAGTCACCTGTTGGTATGGCAGGAAAGAGCAAGAGATGAGGATGAAAAAGACCAGAACTTGGAATCAGTTTTGATATGCATGAGATTCGGCCTTCACTTTAGCGAGGATAGGAGGTTACTACTTACTAGTAGTACTAGTAGTATATATTATACGTAGTAGGAGAGTAAGGTGTACGTATGTCATGTATTCAGGATTTCAAGTATTCGTTGTACCAAAAAAAAAAAAAAAAGGATTTCAAGTATTCAGGAACCAATCTTTTTTTTTTTTTTTTTGACATTGGTCAGGAAGCAATCTTTAGGAGATGCACATAGAAACTATTTTGCAGGGCATCCAATTATTCTAATATATCCCCCATTTTTCGGTTTACACCCTCGCAGTAAATGATTATGTAAACATGAGAGTACCGGTAAATGATATTGTGCATCCGGGTGCATAGTTTTTTGCGTACCCCTCATTCCATGTGATGAATATGACAATATTTCTTGGTGAAACCATCATCTTCAATACACTCCCTTCTCCAAATTAATTTTGATGAACATGAAATCAAATTTTAATGAATATGAAATTGAATTTGATAAACGTGACAATACTATTTGATTAACCTGACAATGGGGTGCACAATTCTCTGTGCACATAGGTGCACAATATAAGTATATGAGAGTACCTACTCTCAAGCTACATGTGGCATGTTGTTATACATGTCGGCTGATGTGGGCTTTTTATTTAACAATGTTAAGTAGTTGTTTCATTTTTATTTCTTAATCATTTCTCTCTCCGATATTTAGCCCATTTACATTCTCCAAGTTTCTACCTAGAGCACTTAGATCAACTGGTAAGGGGTTGTTCTACCTTAACCAGAGGTCTCAGGTTCGATTCTCTGGAAATGCAGTAGTGTTAAAACTCAGAGGGAGAGCTTTGCCGCCCTAGTGGTCCTACCCGGCTCTAATACAGATTAAATCGGATGGTGAAAAAAAAAAAAAAAAAACATTCTCCAAGCTTCTTCTCCATTTCTCTCTCCAGCCTTCTTCTCTATTTCTCTCTTCAACCCTCTTCTTTATTTCTCTCTCCATCTTTTTTCCTTCATGTATGACAACTGATCCAGGTAAGTGTTTCATTTTTTTTTTTTGAAAATAAAGTGGTTTCATAAATTCATAGCTATATGGCATCTACAATTGATATCAAGAACAATGAAAACAAATCTAACAAAACCAAACAACAATTTTTCCAATAGAACTGAGGATCATTTGTATGAGATCTACTATTCTTGTATACCCTGAATTCTAGGATCGCTGCTTTATAATACAGCCTTGTTACGAGGGGCCTCTTGATCCAACGCAGTTATGAGAAGAAATATATTGATTTGACTCTGCAACTTGTTGATGAAGAACTGAGATCCAATACAGATTTGTTGAATGAACCACCAAAGGACTCCATGGATTAGAAACTTCAAAAACAAACCTCCCAAAGTGGGAACACAAAGCCCCCATAAACAAAGAGGACAAACAACTCTCACCATATGAGAGACTAAATTTATTGACTATCTGAATATTAAAGATCATAATGCAAAATAGAATAAAATTTGGGGTTTACCATCAACAAAATAGTTGATTGCAGCCCATAGATTTGGAGAAGAAGACATAGGGGTTTTTTTTTTGGGAGGCGGAGAGTTTTGTGGCACTTGTATTTAGGTAAGTGTTTCATTTTATTGTTTATTAATTTTGGTTTTTTAGTTGAATCATCAATGTATGTTCATATTGCTTATTTATGTTAATTTTCGTAATTTTTATGTTTTATCTTAAGTTGATGTTGTTCATCTCTTTTGGTTTACTTGCTATTGTATTTTTTTGCTAGTCTTTTTAATTTTTAATGCTTTTGTGCGTCATACTCTTTACTGGATATATAGTAACAATTAGTCTTCATATTGTTGTTTGGAGATACTGTATTTGCTAATTTTAATTTCTTAGTGATTAATGTAATTCATGATCTTTGTTAGGGTTATATATCGTTTAATGTTCATTTTCTTGATTATTTTATGTGTATTATTTAGGTTTTTTTGTTATTATTTTGTGTACTATTTAGTCTAATTTATGTTCATTGTTGGTTTTGTGTACTTTTCAATGAGAAATCACTTGTTTTCCTGATTTGTGAACCTTTGTCATTCTTATATATACTCGTGTCTTACTTCAATTTGTGTGTTTTTTCATGAGATAATCAGGTTAAACGTTGCGCAATGTTAACTATCATGTTGCCTTTGTTTTAGTTGTAGTTATGTTTGTTTTCGTGTTTTGAGTACCTTTGTCATTCTTTTTGTGTACCTTTTATCTTTTGTGTATTTTTTTCATGGGATATATAATCAAGTTAAACATAGTTCAATCTTCAATGTTAATGATTATGTTGCCTTTGTTTTAATTTGTGACTTTTCCCATTTTTTATGTACCTTTTGTAATTTTTTGGGTACCTTTTTCAAAAAATTTGTGTACCTTTTGTCTTATTTTGTGTAATTTTAGTTAATATTATGTACATTTGTTATGTTTGTGTTCCACATAGAGAATAACAGTATTCTTGAACATGTATCAAGTGTGCAGTCTCAAAGATGTATTGTCTAATTGTTCTTTTTTGTGTACCTTCTTGTTTTTATGAGATAATCAGTTTAACCATATTTCAATTTTGCTTAGCAATATCTTTCCTTGCGTGTCTTTGTCATGCTTTTGTACTTCTAGATGAGATCATTAGTATAAACATAGCTCAAACTTTTATCATTCATATTCCTTTTTTATGTACCTTTCGTCCAATTTTTGTGTATCTTTGTCAAATTTTTGTGTATCTTTGTCTTGCTTTTGTAATAAAATTTTATGTAATAACATGTAACTTAGAGGAGTTAGATTGTAAAGATGCTCTATTTTGCATTGGTGACGACTGAGTTGTGTTTTATTCTTCTTCCTGTCATTAACTTAGAAATAGATGGTGTGGTTGTGCTTATATTGAGATAGTTTTAAGTCTTACATTGAGTTGTTTATTTACCTTATGGTTTCGTAGAGTTTGTCAAGGTTATTCGTCGGACTTATTGAGTTGGTGTATATAGTTTTTTTTTTTTTTGAACTCAGAGTTGGTGAATATAGTTTTAGTAAAGCCTATTAGCTCAATTGGTAGAGCGCCTTGATTATACAAGGGGTGTAGGTTCAAATCCTACATAGGCTATAATTCAATGAAAATAATTTTTTTACATATATGCGGCAATGCTAGTAATGTAGTAATAGTGTAAGAAAAAATAAAAAATATAGGAACAACAAATATTTGTGTTCGTAACGATACCTTTGTTTAAAATTGTGTTCCTTTTCTAAAAATGGTGTACATTTTTCTAAAACATTGTGTACCTTTTGTCATAATATGAATATGTGTATTATAGTTTAGCATTTGTGATAATAAGTTTATGTGACATTCTAGCTTAATAATTTGATGACAAAATCTTAGATTAATAGCATATGTGGAACACAAACTCACATCATATGTACAGTTGCACAATGCTCTACCCTTTTGAGCTAATAGGCTATATGTTAGCATATTGTCAACATCAATGCGGTACAAACTACTGATACAAATTTCTTGAAAGAAATCTGTTTGCATTCAACAATTTATCAAAGCACCTTATGAATGCAAACAAATAACATATACGTAGCAAAATGATGTACAAAGTGCCAAAGTCCTGTTCAATAATGATCATTTAGATGATCTTAAATAACACAAACTAAGCACTAGACTTCTACTATTACTATCGTTAGCACAATCAAAACCAAACTTGTTGCCTCCGTCTCTCATCACACTGTGATTCAATGGTTGACAAAACAAGCAGCTCTGTCTTAATGACTGCAACGTTCGTACCATATAATTTCCAAAAGTCCAACCATATCATGAACGCGTGGTTAACTTGTTTGAAAAAGGATTTACATGATTGCAAAAATTTAATTAGTACTGTGATTTTCAGGTCAATGAAAGGAGCCCGGAGCCCCGAAGTCATATAGACCACTGTATTCTTCTGGCCAATGTCACTAAAGTCTACCTCCCACGGACTATAATCTGTATTTTTCAATTCTAGCCTAGTTTTGTCTTCATTTATCATATCCAACTCCTCCAAATAAATCCATCCAGCATGTCACTCTCCTTAGTCAACTCCGTTACACATCATCATCATTATTATTATCTTTCTTCCCCAAATCATTCACCAACATCTCTCTGATCTTTCATAACAAGTGGTACCATATAACTAGAAAAGCTGATTATATGAATTTTGTTTCCCCTTTGATCATTTGGCCAATTAGAAGTGTCTAATGAGCTATACATTAAATCACGGATACTATGTTGCTAAACTTTGCAGTTTCTCAAAGTGATCTTGGGTTCTCTCAAGCTCTTAACTTCTTAGAAATTCTGGTTAAGTGTCCAAGTCATAGCAAACTTGTAGAGAGCTGATGAATCTTGAGAGCAGCCACTGAATTTTGATCTTGGAGTAATCCTTGGCTTCACAGTTGATTAACATGTATCTAAGCACCATATGTATCAGCTTATTGGTCTAATAACTTACTCCATGAAAGGACCCCCGGTGTCATTTAGACCCACTATATTCCTAGTATGAGTATCCTACTCCCATATGGTGCTTGTGCATGAAGTTCTATTACTCACTTTGCGGTTACTTTATCACATGATGAGCTGAAAAGTGAATTGTTGTAGATGAATCATTGTGTAGAGGAGGTGAAGCTGAACTTTGTATCTGTTATCCTAATTTGTAGTGTCTAAAAAAAAAAGAAAAATTTGACTACTTTTAAACTCTTACTAAATTTTTTAAGTTGATCCACCTCAAAATTCAATATATGGTCAATTACAAAAAGGTGGGAGCTCAGGAACGCCTTTGGCGTCCGAAATTATTCAGATTAGTGTGGAGGACCCTCCTACCACATTGGCGCTATGGTCATCATTGCTCAATGGACAATTAATAGACAACTGTTTAGTTATAGCAGTCCTGTGGCATTGTACCTGCCGATGTGGGACTAAACCGCCTAGAGTTGATAATGCTGGTGTTTTTTTTTTTTTTTTTGGGTACAAATATGCTGGTGCTGTTAAATACAAGTAACCAAAGAAATGAGTACATTAATGGTTAAATACAAGTAACCAAAGAAATCCATGAAATACATGCAATTTACTTCATAGCCGGGAAATTATATGAGAAGCAGCACTCATTCTTCTTGAGACAAAAAACTCGGTCACCCAAGCATTTAATTGGCACCAAACTGGAGAGTGCATCAGCTTCATTGCATATGCCAAAGATTGCACTTCAGTATGCTAGTCAGATGTCTATGATCTATCGGGCGTGTGGTTCACGCTACTTGCAATCAAATTAATATAATTATCAGACGTTGGAGGTTTTCGACTTTCAGACACCGGTATTCTGCAAACTTAATAATCGCTTGAAAGTTATATGTTGACTGGTTGAAATGCCATTTGGAAGTTAGATCTCTAAGACGCTATATTCTGCAAATGAATTAGCAATCCGCTTTATAATGTTTGTCAAATTCTCCTCTAGCAAAGTCCCTTAAAGGATCCCAAATGCACAATTCAATGAGTTGGATGTGCGTATCAGCGTATTGTTGCAGTTCAAAAAAATAGCAGCCGAACATACGTTACTGTTTCAGAAAGGAACAAACATAATGAACCGCAGTGCTTTACATAATCAGGATTAGCCAAGTGCAATCCTCCTAAAGACTCTTGTTACTTTGTTAGCCTGCATTGCTTAAAGAAACTCCTAATCGATGCAGTATAAAGGCTCTTGAACTTGAAATGTTGTTTAAGGCATATCCTAAGCGATACTTAAGCTAATTAATCATCAGTACCACAAGCCTTCCCTCCTATCGCTAAGCAAGTATGCTTAAATTCTCAAGCACATACCAACTTGTCAACAAAAGATGACAGGGAAATAAGAATAACTCCATATAATTTGTGTGGATTTGTACATAGAGAACCTTATTTGCATCATGCTTCTAGGGGAAATCTAACAGAAATGAAATATCTTGTACAAACTCAAAGGACTGTCAAAGGCATTATTATAGTTCGAATGCCACATATTGCAACACTCACTGAGTAAAATTCATTTTAGATGCTGGTTCTGATGCCAATATACTCTAATCCTGATCTCCTGCAAATGAGAAGTCCTAGGCTTTACATCTTATGTGCATATAATATAGATGCAATAGAAAATTGCTATTAGCAGTCCAATAGAGAATAGTTCTTTAACAAAAGTGACTGATGTGCTTAAGCTCCCAATTTTGACTCCTGTTAATGGGCACTGGCTGAAGAAATTAAAATTTGGAATCAGTTCAGCTACAAAAGATATAAAATTAAAACAAAAAAACAAATATCCACCGGAAGCAACAAGGAAGAAAGTACTGTGAAAGCATCTCATCATAACACTATGATCAATCATCAGCGTCGGAAGCTTCCCCACCTACTGGTGACCAAGTATACAACTTCATTTTTATTGATATCCCCAAAAACATACTCCGGACCATGTTATAGAAATATGACAGGAAGAAATAGAATTGGTGAAATCATGCCTATGTACAGAATCATTTTTGGATCATAGGGGGCGATGAAGCTGAGTAGAATCAATCCGGGGGCGGGAGAACAATCGTACATAGCTAGGGAAACGTGCAATTCTCCTAATGGTACGATCTGTCAATCCGAAAATACGAGCAATTTAACCTTTGGACTCCTGTTTCCTATTCTGAACCCTATCTATCTTAAAAAATATATGCAATTCCCTTCACATCCCAGAAAATCCCTCACTGAAACAGAAAAGCAAAACTGTTACGCACTTACGCCAAAATAAAAACTCGACCACCCAAGCAATTCACTTAACCCTAGTCCCAAGTTCTTCATCTAGCTTCTACACTGTCATAGCTACCTTATCACAATCTATATCGACACGATCAAGCTCCTCTTTTTCGACGTCTGTCCTTTGCCATCGTTCCTTACAGTAAGTATCTACGACATATAGCTCACCTTCAGATTCCACAAGTTTCTAACCTGACCACAACCATTAAGTGGACACATCTCTATTAATCCATGACATAAACCCGAGTCCCCGACAATGTCAATCACATAACATTGCCCCTTGAAAACGACAGGATCATCATGGTGAGTTCCTTATCACCCAAAATACTGCTCTCGTTACATCCAATTATCTGAAAAAGCAACCTCGACGACTCCCCGCAAATCGCCAGAAGCCCATGTTCTTCGGAAAAAACTACTTTCTGGAAAACAGAGGGCGCTCTAATGTACTCGGCCGTAAGCATTTGACAGTCAACTAACCGTAAGTTCGATAAATCAAGTGTCCTAGTAATTTTACAAGCAAATTAAAGCTTTTCATTGATAAGTTATTTGAGAGTGAAAGTGGGCTTAGCGGTTTCATAAGGTTCTTCCCTTGGTTTACTTCTTCTACCACATTAACGAAACAGGCTGAATTTCGACTTATATCTTTAAGGCAGTAGATAGTAACTGAACAATACACCATGGCCTTGAATTTATAAGGATGGCGACAAGATTGAACAAATGCTACGTTTTCTGTTCTTAGACAAAGTGATCGGGGAAACAGAAGACCTCCATGAAGTTCAGACTGCTCTATCAAGGAAGATATCGATACGAGAATGGAGGTTTCTGATGCTCAGGGAAACAGAAGACCTCCATGACATGCATACTAGGCACCAATCGATTGGGCAATAAATAGGATTGTGTACAAGTACACAATCCATTGTATATACAAGGGAATGAGACCATGAGTTGCCCACCTTTAATTTCGTTCTCCCCAGCACTCACATTTACCCCCACCTTAGTACACAATGCTAGCTTGGTGTATTCATACACAGTTTAAGCACTGTAATTGGGCTAGGAGTCTAGAGACTAGGATCCTTAATGGGCGCACCAACTGTCTAAAGGTTATCAATCTATAAAACTCCTATCTCGTTATTTTTTCAGGGACCCAAATTTGGTCGACTAATCTGGAATTGAAACACATACTTGAAATCGGATGGTTAAAGACCTAGGTACGCACAGGTGGATTCAAAAATAAAATCTGCAATAATAAAATCCCATAGACTCTGGCTATAAGCTTTTTAACTGCTTTCTCCTACAAAAGATCAGGCACTGGGTCTTTACGTCCAGCATGAGAGTTAACAACATACTTACTGTCTGTTTGGACTATATTAATGCTAACCTAGAGGAATCTAGGGGGGACGGGGGGAGTTATACAGCCATACAGGAAGAGCAATCAATATGCAATGTCAATGCAACTAAGTCTGTCTAGGCTTGCATATGCAATCTACAAGAAACTGATACAGGAATTACACCAAGTACAGAAAGTACAAGAAGTTAAGCAAACACACAAGTGAAGGAATTGACAAAATAAATAGAACTATAGTTCGTACAGATAATAGGCTTACAGCCCAGCATTAATATTTCATATGCTGTCAGCAATCATGGCTGCTGAGGTTGAGCAGGTCCCATCCATGGACTGCAGAGAGAACAAGCGCATATAGCTAGGGAAAGACGCAACTTTCTTTATGCTCCGATCATCCAATCTAAACACACGAGCTGACACAACGTCTCCATACTCATCCACAGCCTTTGGATCTATGAAATATATGCAGTTCCCCTCGCAACCCGGAAAATCCTTAACAGAAACAGAGAAGCAACACTCTTTCGCCAAAACAAATACCCGATCGCCTAAAGAGTTGACGTGCACCCAAGTCCCCCATTCTTCATCCAACTTATACACTCTCATATCCACCCTCTCAATGTTGCAACCGAAGCGACCAACCTCCTCTTCCCCAGCCAAATCCAACATAGATTGCCTCAATTTTTCCTCATCTAAATACGCGTCGACAACATAAATATTGCCTTCTGATTCAACCAAGTACTTTACATGACCAGTCCCATAAAGCGGAGGAGAATACTGAACAAGATTCATTGACTCACTATCAACCCATGATATAATGCCCCAACTATCAACCACATAAAACTGACCCTTGTAGACCATAATATCATCATAAATTGTTCCTTGTTCCCTACCAAAAAGTGTCCAGTAATCATCATTAAATCCCCTGAACCCCAAATTCCCTGAATTATAAATAGCCAAAACTCCATCTTCACCAAACAAAACAGCTTTCTTGACATTACTAGGACCCACGTGGGCCACGTCACACCCTTTTGTCAGCTCAACAAGTCTAAAATTCAACATGTTGATAGTTCTTGATAAGTTGGAAATGCTAGTCAGTAGCTTATGAGTAACTGAAAGTGGGTTGAGGAGAAGCAGTTGACCTGAGCTAGACTGAACAAGCTTGACCAAACAGGACGACTTTCGGGTTTCGCCTTCTAAACGGCAAAAGGTGACAGGGGACAAGATGGTGGGAAATTGATCACATGAGAGTGAGAGTGAGGAGTGGCGGTAATGGAGGGGAACAGAGGACCGCCATGAAGTGCAGATAGCTCGGAAACGGAAGACGTCGAGGCGGGTTTCGAGGCGTTTGCCGATTATTTCGAGCAGTTCCTTCGGGAGGTCTTGCCAGTTGCTGGTGGTGATCATCTCCGTTTCACTTGTGGGTTGTGATCACATTCTTAAGTTTGCTTGGTGTTTTCATTGATGGAGTATTAGGTAGTGTTGGGGATATAATAAATAATTATTGTGTCTGAAATGCGCGCACAAAGTCGTTGATTTTAACCTCATAATCAGGGTAAGAGGGCTCTAACCACTTGAGTTATGGAGTAGTTTTTTTTATTATATAATAAATCAAGCATCGGGTTAAACAAATATGGATGAATATAAATCATACTCCCTCTGAATAATGACATTTTAACTAATTTTTACGTAGATTAAGGGTAGTTTGTGTTTATTGACTTTTTCATTACTCTTTCTCTTTTTTAGTGTTTTTTTCTCTCTTGAACTTAGTAAACTACTTGTAGACATTTCTAATTGGTTTTTGAAAAGATAATTTTTTTGGAACATAATAAAATTTATTGTTGTTGATGATAATTTAGCAAGAAAACAACTAGATTGTCATTCTTTTTGAAAATTAAGAATTACTATAAAATATCATTCTTTAAAAATTAGAGGGAGTATATTTTAGGATTCGTTCAGTACATCATTTTTTATTTTGTTTTAATTAAAAATTATGAAAAGTTCAGAGAGTATAGAAAAACTCAAAAATAGTCCCGAAAAATTTAGAGAAGTGGAGCACAAAAATAAGATATTAATAAAAAAATAGTTTACAAAAGTTCTAACAGCAACACTCTTATAAAACTGTCCTCTTGTAGCTACTGAGTAAGATGGGCCGGACGCTGAGTAATGAAAAGTGTCACAAACAAGGAACCGTTTAATATAGAAGTCTCAAAAGAGAGGTTCCACTGAAACAAAAGGTTTCCAACAAGATAGCTTGCGTCCAAAAAAAAAGATAAATTCTTTCAGATGATTGCGTAACAAAAGCTTAAAGTTCAAACTACAAGTATACAACAGTAGCTTGTAACAGGTGCATGTCCCGCACCTAGAGACAACTTATTAGACACCACAAAACAGGATAACAGATACAAAGTTCAGCTCCACCTCTACACCACGCTTCATCTGCAACAAGTGAAATTACTGTTTCAGGTCAACATGTGATAAAATAACCGCAAAGTGAGTCCAAATATGATCAAAAAAATAATAGAACTTCCTGCACAAGCACCATTCAAGGAGTATGGTTTTCCTTTTCTTATTTTTGGCAAGGTTTCATGGACCATAAGACCAGTAAGCTGATACAGTGAAAAAAGGCCAGCAACTTTAGGAAAGGAAAGAAGAGAAGAAAGGAAACGAAAAGCAAAGCAAAGGAATTGTCTTTCAGTTACTTTACCAAAAATGAAAAGCAAAGAGATACCATTGTCTTTCTTCTTGACATCCCTTTCGGTTTGTTAGCCTTGAGCTTGATAAAATGTAATCTGTTGATCCAAAAGGTCCTAAGCTTATGTTTGCTTATTAATCATTTAAACAGACAAAAAGATTACGCTTGTCAGCTGAGAAAAGCTTGTGGGGTATGAGGGTGAATCACTAAGGTCCACAATTTGGACCCAGAATTTTAAAATAGTTCATAAGCCCCAATATGATTGCTCACATTCACCTGTTTAAATTGATTGGGGACAAAACTTCACCTATATTTCACCATTGACCATCTGAGTTGCTATCTTTGAAAGTTAATCTATCACATTGATACCTTTTTTGTACAAGGTCGAGCAATAGATAGTTCTACAAAATTAGAAAGGTATGAAACGTAGGAAGCCTTAAATATACGGATCTTAGGACTGCCTTTTCCCTCCTTTGTTAGCATTTCAACTGGCATTCTATTTCCTCAACAACATAAAAGTGAGAGGAGCACCAGAGAAGCAAAACTAGCAATTCTACAGCTGATTGTACAGATTGGATGACATCTTAATTGATTTCTGATCATAAAATGTTCGACTAAAGAGATACCACTGGTCTATTCTGCATCAGGAATGTTCTTCCTGTTATTCAACGAATCCTTGAAAACCGGTCTCATATGTTCCCATTCAACAACTAATAACTGGAAAGTATAAAACCCCACCTGACTGTAAGACAAAGCTAAAGCTAATCAGGAATGAAGAGACATTGATGTGAAGATGAAGAGTAGCAGGGCTATTACATGAATGGTTAACCACAAGACTAGTAGGTAATGAAAACCACTAGAGAACGCAAAATGAGAGGATTCCAATACATTGGGAGTCCTAATGGGGGATATACCTGGTAAGTTTGGCTCAAAAATCAAAAGAATTCCCAGGGTCTAAAATAGCTCCAGAATTTCCTAATCATTGAATTTCCAGGTATAGATTATCGAAAACTTGTGAAGAAAGACCGACATAGAATGCTTCCGTACTCCCTACACACCACAAACTACATTCATATAGACTATTACTCAGCTAACATTTTCCAGACAAAATAACCAAACAAGAACACCATTTCAATCATCCATTCGATAAATTTTCACCTTTTTACAACCCCAAAACACAGAAGAAAACAATCACCGTCATTCCACACCTAAATAAAAGCAAAATAGATCTCACATCAAATGTATCAAAACCGAACAAAACTCACAAGTCTTCCTCCATATCAAGTAAATTAAACATTACCAAAATGCAAAAGAAAGGAAATATGGAAAAAAAAAAGGGATCAAACCCAAGTGGCCATTTTCCTCATCATATCTCAGAGGAAAAATGGGAGGAAGATGCTAAATTAACTTTGTTGGTAGATAGTTTCACCAACAACATAATGGAAAAAGCGGCAACAACAAGGACAAGGCCATGGACAATATGGCGAAACTAGTTATTTTAACATAGGTCAAGTTGCAGCTATCAAAGGACTTCTCACCGTTTCGTAAGGTTCCTTCTAGCTAGTTACAATTGCTAGGGGTTAATCGACCCTCCTTTGGAGTGACTAATCCTAGGTCTTAAACTATCTACCTGGACTATCTGTCTCCTACTTAGCTCCAGTTCATGTCTTTTAGTCGTTTTTCTGTTTCATTGTCTTTCTACTTGATATCCCTCTTGGCTTTTAAACAATGAGCTTGGTGAGAGTATTATCTTCTGATCATGTTATCATCTAGATACACAAAAGGATCACACTTGCCACCCATGTGAGCTCGTGGTGCTTAACGACGAATCAATCAAGTCCTCAATATGGATTCCCCCCCCCCCCCAACTAAAAAAAAAAAACTGAAAATCAATAATTGGATAAACACTAGAAACCAATAAACCATACACAAGAAGTCACAACTTCGAAGAAAACGTTTACGGGGAGGGGGAATCCTTGATCAACTGTGACACCAAGAAATATTCCAGGATCCAAAGTCTGACAGTTATTTTAAAGATCCATCAGCTCACAACAATTTTGATATGACTTTGAAAGTTTACCACCTCTAGCAATTAGCCAGGAACTCAAGAATGAAGACCTTGGTTGAACCAAAGATCACTTCAAGAAACTAGAAATTTTAGCAACAACACCTCCCTCTTTGATGTATAGCACAATCTCATTATTTCCTTCCAATTTCACTGGTTTCCAATAACACATCCTAGATAGGCTTATAGACCCCAAACAAAGATTCTACTAAACCTATGTTTAACAAGTAACAGTCTTAGATGCTATCTTAAAATTAATCTATATATATTCCATCCAACTGATGCCTTTAACTACAAGGACGATCAAGAAAAAGGTCTCACAATTGACAAGGTATAAACAGAGGATACCTTGAATTAACCAAATTTAGGAATTCTTTTTTCGTCCTTAATAGAAAAGTCCACCTCACGTTCCTATTTCCTCAACAACAACAAAGAGTAGAATAGGACTATGAGGAGCAACACTAGCAATTCTACTGCTGGTTGTGCATGGATGACATCTTCATTAACTTTCAAACGCCCATAGTTCGACTAGGCAATATCACTGATCTATCGTGCTGCAGGAAGCATCCAAACTTCTATCTCATGATGTTCTTTCTATGTTCGTTGACTCCTCGAAACTTGACCTAATATTTTCTCCTTTTAATGACTAATAACCGAAAATGACCCAAAAATGAAAATGTACTACCTAACCAATGAAGAGACATCAATGGCGAAAAGAGCTAATCCGGAGTCCTAAAGGGGATTGTACCAAACATGTTTCGAGGTTCAAAAAGAGCTCCAGAATTCCCTAAGACTGCTTCTACAAACTACAATAATTTCCACACACTACTCACTCAACATTGCTATCCAACCAAAAATACCAAACAACACCACCATTCAAGTAAGAAAAAACAAGCTCAAGTGGTTAGAGCACTCTAACCCAAATCACGAGGTTGGGGGTTTGATTCTTATCAGCAACTTTGTGCGCACATTTCAGACCAAAAAAAACAAAAACACCACCATTTCACTCATCCATTCAACAAAGGTCTCACCTTTACAAAATCAACCTAAACTAAACACACAAAAAAACAATCAATCACCATCACAAACCTCACTTCCCACACACTCAATCCAAAATCAAACTAAAACCCACATCACATATTCTACAACCCAACAAAACCCACACCAAATCAAGCCAAATCAAACATCTCTAAATCAATAATTTTTGACAAAAATGCAAAAGAAAGGAGAAAAACTGACCTAGACCCAAGTGGGTAAATTTCATGATGATGAAATATCAATGGTGAGAAGAGGAAGAGTCAGATGGGGAGTAGAGTTTGGTGTAGACGGTTTCGCCAACAAGGTAGACACAGAAAGCGGCAACGCCAATGCCGAAGCCAGGAAGAGCGTGGCGAAACTGGTTGCTGAGCATTGGGTGCTTCCTCCATTCGTCCCTTCTCCTGAAGAACTCTCCTGTTGATCCCAGTGGTTTCGCCATTTTCGTATGAGCTCAAAAGGTTTGTCTCTCTTCCTAAGATGTGTGTGTTTTGGTCTACTATACGGTGTGTTGTTGGGGAAATGAAGCCATGAAGGAGAGGGGACTATAGTGTAGTTTGTTGGGTCACATATTCTGGACCAGTTTCTACTGGAATTTAAGAGTAAATGGGTTTGTGTGAGTGAAGGCCCAAATTTGGTTGTACCCCGAATCCCTAATGAATGCTTTTTTTTTTTTTTTTTGTTTAACCAAGGGTTTCACCACCGGAAGTAGTGATTAATCCCTTTCGCTGCAGGTGCTCTCCTAAGAGGTAAACGGCTGGCTAAGAAATGTGCTTCATTCCCTTTGGCAATGATCGAACCCCTCACCTCATGGTTAAGGGATGAAGTTACCAACCACTACACCACATCTCGTTGTTAACTCGATAAAAGTTTTAGGGAGTTGCATTTTAGTTTGGAAAAACGGGTTAGAAAGGCAACTGAAAAATGAAAAGATAGTTGAGAGCTAAAAAGGCGACTAGAAATGTTTTGAATAAAAAAGATTGCTGAAATTTATGTAAGGGTAGTATTATTAAACGACCTTAATATATAGGCACTCTTTAAGAAAAGTTAATGCAGTTTTTTATAATGTTTTTTCACAAATATGTAGTAATGACTCTTTTTGTAGTTCAAGGACATTTAATTAAGTCAATGTCAGTTACTCCCTCTCATTTGAAAAGAATGATGTTCTATAGTAATTCTTAATTTGTAAAAAGAATGA
>CAAKMY010071715.1:0-14096 GCA_901111285.1 Corrigiola litoralis
GTCGCGTATTATAGAATTTTTGATTTAGTATTAGTATATGCAATATGTCAATTTAACAGATGAACACAGGTGGAATCGGGAATGGGCTCAGGGCTCAGGGCTCAGGGCTCAGGTAGGAGTTAAGGAGGGAGGATGGAGATTGGAGAAGGCAACATGATATGGAGAGTGACATGCTGGCCGTGAAGTGGTCTAGAAAAGTAGAGACTTGTCCCCATTCCAGGGATACCACGTGGTCTGCTAACGCGTTGGATTGTCCGCCAGGTTCGAATTACAGGTAATATGTTCGTTACGGACATTTTCGGTTAACTTGTTTAGCAACTTAATATTATCACCCTTAAAAATAGGAATTAGATCAATCACATAATTAAATCTTAGTTGACTCATCAAGCGTAGAGCGCAGTGAATCTATGCGCTAATTTCTCATGTGTTTCTTATTCACTCATTCTTATAATAAGCTTGTCTATAGAATTTTTTTTTTCTTTTATCGTGCTTACTGTGATCCCTTAAGCCGGAAATCCTCATAATATTGTTATCTAGCTCCGAACTCAAAAACTACATGTAACTTGCCTGTATAGTCTCTCCGTTAACCAAAATGAACATATGTATCGGCTCGGTTTCGTCTCGAACCAAGACAACTTGTACTTGCGAACGCCTGCGTGTAGAAACAAGTTGAGACTATAAATATTAAAATATACCATTATTAATTATATTAAAGATTATGCTATGTAGTAGAAATTCACCGTCATACAATTGGTAAAACTCCAAGTGATCAAGGCTTTATTTATTCTCATATACTCCAACAAGACTGTATTAACTCAAAATCTATTTATTGATCACTCTAATAATTAATTTTCGATGTTAATATCGACTTAATATTGTAACATCGGAATAATCTTGAACACAATTTTATGAACAATATTGTACTTTTTAATGAGTCACATACGGCTATAATTCAACATAAGAAGAATTATGTTAATCCAATAAAATTCGGTTTAAAGCTTGAAGCTTATATTGTTTGAAGTTTCATGATTAGTTATAGCCATATTCCATCCAAAAGATTTATTATGTGTAAGGTCATTTGTACCACATGTACGTTGATCATGTTCTCAGATCTAATTTCTTTTCTTTAATGGTTAGAGCCAAGAATGCAAGGTCTCAATCATCATATTAAAGTTTTGGTATATGTAAGAGTTTCTGTGGATGTATATAAGCTTGATCGGATCTCATACAAGGGAAGCTCTGGTATAGAAGTTTAAGAACTACGAAATAACCGTCAAGGCAATATGGGCTCCTTCTTATATGTATAAGGTAATAAGGCAATTTACTTAAATCTAGAATCTCGGCAGGGGTGTCTCCCCCCCCTCCCCCCCCCCCCTTCAGAATAGGAAAGCTCTGCCTCTGTTTGTTATGTTTTCTTTTAGGTGTCACAAGAAACATCTAGTAAAGAGTAAGACGGTCCAAAGCGGATCAATCAGCCACAAAATCCCTTCTAATTTTCATTTCGAAAGCAACCTCTTAGAAACATACATAATTTTTCGTATCAGTTGCCGCAAACGCTAAGTGGCTAAGTGCTCGCATGCAATCGTGCTAAGGAACCCGTACCCTAATGATTTGTGTAAGATAATAATGGAATTTGCATGGATATAGTATCCCCTCCATTGCGGGTTTTATTGGAATATGTAACCACAGACGCGATAATTGCTTAGATTAACCAGCAAAGCAATGAACTAATTAAAGTCCGTGATAATGGCATTCAATTATCATTCTGTTCCTACAAGTGTTGAACTTAGCCTCCGCATTAAGCTCCCAAATTAGTGAAGTCATGAACTCATGATCATTTCATTAATTGTCAACTGATTAAGATCTCCCTTGATAATTTGACCTCTCTTTCCAATGTAGATACTGGTCATACAGTACTGCGGATCATATGAATCTCGTATCTTCTGATACACTCTGCATATTACGGATTCGAACATAAGGCAGTATCAGGAGTACTAGTGTAAAACTATAAGATCCCACTATTTTTCCCTCTTTATAACTCCTCGAAGTCTAAACTCTTTAAGGTGGCATCCTTGAATCTCAATCTCAATGCAGATTTTATACTCTGGCTCTTTAATGTGTATAATAAAGTGAAGTAATACTTCACGTGTCAAGGAAGGAATGAACCTTTTTCTTGATTTCAAGTCTTAAAAAGTTATGCCATTAGACTGTTGCAAATACAATAATATCTTATATGTTACCAAACCGTCAAAACAGTATTTGTAATGGCGGAGGGACATTATAAGGTGGGGGTTTTCAAGACCCCACGGCTTTTAGTGCAATACGGTAAATAAAGGTAAAAAAAACTACTATAAATATTAAAATGTTGTTATTAAAATTTTGTTTTTTTTAAGACCATTTTTAATTTTTTGGTTATCTAAGACCCCACACCCAAATTTTCTGGCTATGCCAAAACACCAGTATATGTAGGAAGTCTATAACTTCATAATTTTGTCAACTTAGCTTGACGTTACGACACTAATAAAGTTATACGGTATCTCTAGCTAGAACGCTAACGTAGTAGTAGAGGTGACTTCGGGTTATGTTGGACCAGACCACGCGTTGCGCCGTCGTGATGAGGTTAAATTTTTGTGCGACCCGAGCCCAAGAAAGCGGCCGGCCTCATGTCATGCCGTGCCACCAAAATTAAAGGCAACCCAAGCACGACCATAGCCAAACGTGTCATTCATGTGTCGTCCATGGGCATCTCGTGATGTCATGCACATTCTCAGTAGGTCTATGAAAGACTTTTGTATTTCTTATTTTCATTGGGATTACAAGGGATTTCAAAGTTATATAGTTAGAGTTGACATTCAAATGAAAGATAAAGTTCAAGTATTAGAGTAAATATATAAGAGATAATCTAAATAGTTAGAGAATTGAAAAATTAGGAGGTCGCAAAATTAAGTATGCATCATGCCCTTCATGATTTTGTGCTAACATTGCATGCCTTGGAAGCCGTGTTGGTACACTCGTGTCTAGTGTCGTGCTTGTGCAATTAACTAATTTTCCCCCTAAATGAGGCTCGCACCTTAGCGATTGTGTTGTGCTCGTGGGTTATGGTCGTTTCGGGCTAGAATAGCCCGCATGATGTATATATAGTGTTGAATTGACATCTCTAGTAGTTATCACTTACTAGTTAGTAATCCGATGTGATTTGAGGTGTCAAAAACATTCATGTATGGATATGTGTGTATCATAAGAAGAGGTGATAATCGGGATGGACACTAGGGCTTTCGGTGGTAAACGTCAGACTCGAGTTCGGCTCATTCGGAGTATGGGTTTGGACCAAAGGCTTTTTCGCGCCTTATTGTCAGTTCATTAGTAAGCATAACTCTTTCTAGGGGTGTTCATTTGAAGTGAATTTATCATCATTAGACTTATATTTTAGATCTATGCAACCATGGTAACAAAAAATAAAGTTTTCTTTTGAAAATACAATAAATCTAGCTAGAAAGATCTTATTGTAAATAATATTGATGTTTTCCTACATATGTACGTACTTCATACAAAACTATAAAGTAGACATATGTTTAGATAAACCATGATCATCTATTTCTAAAACATTGTCCCTAAGTCTTATAAAATATTGGGAAGAAAAAAAATTGGCCGGACTTCCCGACTTGACCTTAGGCCCATATCCGACCTAAAATCGGATTAAGTTGTGCCACTTAATTAGCTCTAATTAATAAGTCACAAAATTTATTTTCATCATGTTTACTTCACGCATGAGAGATCAATATTTGATTCTTTAATTTAGGTTCATATAGAGCTTGAGAGTGTCACCTTATTCCATCCCCCGTCTTTACCATGAATCATGTTACTTACCAGTTGAGATCAGCAGATCATCTATTGATATCAACTATTTTTTGGCCCGTGCGATGCACAAAAGTGTTATACATTATACTTATTTTAAATAATACTTAGATACAATTATTAACGACTCATGGTGAAAGAAAATATAAAGATCACAAGATTTATTATTAACTCACAAATTTCTTAGGAGGAGGCAAAGTGATTGACAAATCACAATACACAAAACTATTTATAAGGTAAAGCTTCTTCTACTCTTTATTTAAGAAAAGTTCAATAACAATTGAATATGTTTACGCACCTAAATTATTTTTCTTTTTTTATTTTATCGAGCTTCTTTAATGTGGCAGTTCATAGCATCATTTGATGACAACTATAGTATTCAATCTATATAAATATTTTACACTACTATATATAAGTTTTAATTTTTTTGTTCTAACATGACTATATATTTGGCTATAAAAGGCTGAATAACATTTTATTCTTTTATTATTTTGTAATTCATAAAAGATGGACAAATATTTGTGCAAATAACCTGAATATAAGTTATGGTTAAGTATATTACATTTCAAGATTAAAATATAAACTTTATGATTAAAAAAAATTAAGCTCACATGAGGGACAGTTGGAGGGAGTTGAACCTAACGTAAACTTGCTTTTATTTACGGCAAGGTAAACTGATAAGTACTCCTTAAGTTTACATAAAATTGTGTTTAAAATGTAGCGAGTAGCGAGTAGCTCGAGCAGGAGTGTTTATGAAAAGCTGAAAAACGAAAGCAGTACAAAGAGATTAGACTCTCGGATGAGACCTCACTTCGGGCATCTTCCTATTCTTTCTTCGAGAGAAGTCAGGAAATAAATCATTTGGAAAAACAGCATAAAAAGTGATGTAAACTATAGAAAACATTATCTGACAAAAAAGTCCTAAATCTAATGTGATTTACTATAAGGCAGTAAAATACAAAAAGCACAACTCATGGCCGGGTGAACTCCCATGCATAGCTAGAAAATAGCACTAAGGCTGTCAGATCGAGAAGAAAGTGGAGTAGCACCTCTTCAACGAGAACCTAGCAGAACAGGAGAAGATGATGAGGTTGGTGATGAATGATGATGGAGCAATCTTTGTAGTTCAAGACTTAGAATACACTACTGCACTTTGTAGTTTTGTAATCGATACATTGCGGCGCTTTGCCACCATAATACTCGTAGATCAGTTGCCAGTAGTAATCAGTAGAGTGCTAAGTGAAAAACATGCCTCCATGCAGGCCACAGACCGTAAGACAAATATACGCTAAGGCGGTGTCTTTAACTGTACAGTACTACGAAACAAAGCAAAAATGTCACGTACTGCATGATACATCTCGTGGCCTAAGCACATGTGGCATGTGATAACGATTTAACTCACCATCTGCTTCAGAACCGAGCGAGACTACTAGACAATCTTTGTAGCTAAATGTTTCAACATAATAAGAAGTACTCTAAACGAAATAATATTAGGCATGTTATTTTCATAAGGAACAATATATATTAATTTAACTTCAGATCAATCGGTAGGTTCTCATGCATCCTTTAGAGACTGAGTATATAAATTGAAGCTTCCGCAAACAAAAGATCACCCTAAAATAATTGAAAAGTTTAATTCAACTCTTCCCACTCAACTCATATCATACAAATTACAAGTTGTGTTTGTTCCCTATAATATTACTTTTTCATCATTTCTGTATGTTTTTTTTAAACAAATATATCTATTTAAAAGTTGGCATGTGTTAGACTTTGTGTAATAATTTATGAGAAAGTAAAATTTCCATATGATTGTATTTGTTAGAAACTTGGAACCCAATTGCTAAATAATGCACGTATTATCCTAACATAAACAACTAAACAGGCATCTAGCGCAGCTTACTCCCTTTTAATTGGTCGTTGTTGCATCACTGAATCATATAAATGACCTAATTAGGCATCCACATAGGTTTATCCCATGTGAAAGAAAGAGGTGATTTTAAATGGCAAAAGGACCACTTAATTCGCGAATAGTTGGCACCTTTGCCAGTACATAACTTTCTCAATAGACCAGACACCTGATCATGATTGATGAATAATAGGGATCGATATCAACCCCGTCAAGTTGCTCACTTTTTGCCTTAGACAGTTCCAAAGTTTTTTGGATAACGCCTACAGCGGAATTGTTCAACCTTTAGAAAGGGAGGCAAAAAAGGAAAAAAATAACACCAAGGAAAACAAACCCTTTTAATGAGCAGCTTTTAAGATTACACGGAGTAGTATCAAGAACAGCTAAGCATGCAGGGCTGGAAAAAATGCTCCTGAAGTAAAAAAAAAAAAAAAAAAAAAAAGGAGAGCTGGAAATGTGAAGAAAGTTAGCTTACCAATATGATATCTTGACAATACAAAGATTTCTGACCATGCCATATTGCTAAATGCACACGAAGTCAGCATTTATTGTTCATATATATTTGATACTCCTACTAAATGATATCTTGATCGATCTTTCACTGCTAGCTAGCCTGCTTACTAAGCAATTACTTCGTGGGAGCTGATAAATGAAGTCTACTACGTTAAAGAAAAAAAAAATTAACATCACAACTATGACTGCTATAAATCAGCATCTTCATGTATTATTTATTAATTTCAACTTTCTGGTAGAAGAAGACTGAAGACTAGTACTAGTACGTTGATGTGTGTGTTATTCTCATTATCATGTTAGTAATTACTTCGTATAAGCTAACTGTAAATACTATATTTTAAGGAAGTATATTCTACATATCTATCCAAATTCTCATAGCTGTCCTCTCTTCAGTGTCGTGGGAGTACCAGGTGATGTACCTCTAGACGCCAAACATGACAGATTGGTGATGGAAGAAACTGTCCAGTTCAGTTATCATTAATGTGACATCTTCAAACTGAAATGAAGTGGGAGATTCCTCGAATCATGGCAGATATGGTGCTCAAAAAAATGGCTGAAGACTAGTCTGATGAGGCAGGTTTTTGCATAATTATTTCTGACGTCTCCAAAATGTGGTAGCTACGAGTTGTGATAATTCTTAGCCGTATTTTCTGTTAAGTTGCATACAATTTTAAATTTACGATGTGCTGTTGTGGTTGCTCATTTCATCTCTTAACCATATAGTCAGGTGTTCGATCCTTGTTTATGGGAATGAAGCACATTTCTTGGCTAGCCGTTTACCTCTTAAGATCGAGAGCACCGCGGCGAAAGGATTAGTCACTACTTCCGGCATTGGAATTCTAGGTTAAACCAAAAAAACAATTTTAAATTTGTACTACTACTATTCTCATACTGTATTTACAAAGGCGTAAACTTCACTAATTAAAATATAACCAAAATAATCGACTTTTTGAGCAAATTTTGGATTATTATCGATCATTTATAACTTACCATTAGTCCTTGATCTTGACTATGCTTAGAATTAAGACATAACAATTCAATAGATTTAGTTTTTTTTACTACTTCGTTTAATTAATTTGTGTACGTATAAGGCTCGCCCTTTTTGTTATAATATGTGTATATTTAAATATATAGAAGTTAGTAATTATTAGTTATTTCATAAATAACATATAGTAAATATTTACCATTATATTATTCTTACGAGTTCTAATATAAAGTCGTAAATTATTATGTATAAAAAATATATTGATTTTTTGATGAGTTAGTTTATACATATATAAGCTTTATGGCATATGTTAGTGTGAGTTGTTATTGATTAAAATACACTATATGAGCTATGTTCAAGGGACGAATTGAACATATTTTCTTTTATCATTGTAAAGTGTACTTTCTTTGCTTAATACAATATCTTGATTATTACTGACTTTATAATCATATAAATTTACTAGAAAATAATAAATAGGTGTCACCTTAAAGATGGCGGTTCTACTATATCTGACGCGCGCCATGTATGGAGATTAGACGTCTTTGTAATAAGAGTGATGCCTTTTAGCTGACGCTTTAGACCTAAGAGTTTAGACTTCCGTTATCCTGACTTTACCATGGTGAATAAAAGAGTCTTAATTTTAACTAAAAGCATCAAATAACAAATTGTGCTTATCGCATCATCCAAAACCTCCCAGTTAAGATCTTCGCCTTCTCTTGCTATCACTATCTACTTGACATAACTGCTTCCAGAAATTTCATAACATCTATTGTTCTAGTTCGATTATGCATCGAAATAATACTTCAACGCCGACTATGACAGTACTTTCTACCTATCACAATATCTCTCGTCCTTGTGTTTTGCTAATTAAGGTTAGTTGGAAGTCAATAGTTCCATTATATTTATTTTAATTGTGGATGATAGTATGTATTATGCAATTTTAGTATATGGGGCTAGGCTGGTACTTTATGGGGTCGGGTTGGACTTATGTTGTGTTCCATTATGTGTTATTTAGATATTAACTTCACAAAATCATTAAAAGTGCGTAAAATTTGAGAACTTTATGATAACTATTAAACTTTAATCTTCTTCTATATCATTTTCAAACTTCAATTATGTCAATAAATGTATGCAAGAATTCTTAGGTCTAAACTTAGGCCTCAATCTAGTCCAACTCCTACTCCAGGTCACTAGTTTAGTTTGGTTGAGGCCACTAGTTTAATTAAACACACTAGTTCAGTTCAGCCCACTTGGACATTTAGTTCTTGTACTTAGTTTATTTTATTTCAATTTACCTGTTTACTTGAGGTCATCTATGTATAGATCAATTTTTTGATTTTTCTTATTAAAAACTAATATGATAATGATAACAAATATTGAACAGGTTTAGTTCATTTCAATTCTAATTAATTTAGTTTAATTCATTTGAATAAATCTACTTCCTTTCAGTTCTGAAAAGTACATTTTAGTTCAGTTCAATTAGTTTATTTCAGTTTTTGAAAGTTAAATTCAGAAATACATTTATTTTGATTCAATTCACTTTAGTTTTAAAATTCAATATAATTCAATTAGATGTTAATAAATTTTGTTCATATCAATCTAACCTTGATAAACTCAGTTCCGTTTCAATGCAATCCAATCCCTATGAGTTAAAAAAACCATGGCTTTAACCAAAACTCTCTTCTACTTTGTGGTTCAAGTTCTTGTCTTGACATCAAGTTTTCAAAAAAAAAAAAAAAAAGTTCTTGACATCAAGCTGATAGCAGTGGCGCCACGTCAACATATGCATGTAAACGTGTCCTTTCCCAAGGACACTGACTGATATACTGTGTATAGTAGTCACTTTGAAACCAACAAGCTAGGATCAAGCATGCAAGCTTAACTAGAACGCCGTGCAGACAAATTACAAGCTAAGCAAGAGAAAAGATCGAAATAGATAGCGAGAAAGTGAAGTAGAAAATAATGGAGAAAGGGAGGAAAGACACAAAGAAGGAAGAAGAAGAAAGGGATGATCAACAGCATCAGCATCACCCACCCAACATCTCAGAGATGAAGGCAACTACAAAAAATGCTTATGGAGGTGGCATGTATGCACTGGAGAAGGCTACTGAGAAGCCTTCAACTCCTCCAGCAAGTGAAACCCAAAGTGCTGATGGGCCTGCTGAGGCCCAATTCCAGCCCAAACATCAGCCTCCTCCTTCCTCTGGAGATCGAGACATTGACATCACTGGCCAGTCCTACATTCAATAATAGTTGTCATTTTTATATTTATAACGTAGAATCTTGAATGTGTTCTTAACAATCTCGTGCGCGCTGTTTCAATCTTCTTTTGCCCCCTTGTAATAATAATGTTTGTTTTGCTAAATGTTATATTTGTTTGGAAGGTCTATCAATTTAGCAAACCTAATTCTTGCATAGTAGCCGTGGCAATTCTAACATATTGTGTGTCTACTCTTTTTCTTTTTTTTTTTTTTTTTTGGACTAGGGTCTACTCTTTTTCCTCCTTTGTAAGGAGCGCATTAAATTGCAAATGAGATCATGTTGGATCGAAAGACCAATATCGTGATTGGGATAAAGGAATTCTAATTAACTTCGTGTCATCACTAGTTCGAACATTGTGTGAAATAAAATATTAGCTAATAGGGGCATACCTTCAAACAGAAATTAAATGTCCGACTGTTAAACGGGCTCTTACTTATCCAATGGTAGTAGTCAAATACTCGAATCAACCAAAGAATTTTCTATATACTTGAAGAACAAAACTGGTGAGCTCTGATGAACTAGATTACATGGCATTATGGCAAATACATTAGCACTTGAGCAACAGAGTCAGCCAACCAAATTTAGTTGCATGAACAAGCTTGTGTTATATTGGTATATATCTGTACGTAGATCAAGTTATTTAACTAACTATTAACAGTCATCTGGTCTGGGTGGTGTAGTCGGTTATCACGCTAGTCTCACACACTAGAGGTCCCCAGTTCGAACCTGGGCTCAGACAATGTTTTAGTATTTGTGTTCTTTATGGCTGCGCTTGTGTAAGTTGACAATTTGTTCTCTTTTGATGGCAAAATAAATATAAACTTGCTATATTACACAAACTATTAAAAAGCTAATTTAAAAATTAATTAAGTTTAAGTCGTCACTTTTCGAAATGACAATGACAAATTCAAAAGAAAACATTATTACTTTAAGAACGTCTACTTCTAACTTACAATTAAACGGTCTACTACAGACATTTAGTTTATATCATTGGAATCTTGTTTTCGTTGAATTCTAAAGTATCTCATTGTAAAATTTCGGTAATATATTTAGATTAATTCTAACAACGAAACACCAAGAAAAGAACCAACTCTAGTGATTAGAGCTCTTTTATGCTTATAGTAGGTTGGTGTTCAATTCTTATCATCGAGTTTGTGCACACAATTCTGACAAAAAAAAAAAAAACAATGCAACACGTAATTAGTAAGAGCTTGAGGACAAGTGGACAACCAATGGGGGGAAGGGGTTGATTAAAACCAACCCGAACTATCCAAATTCATTTTTGTATCCAAAAATCACTTTTCTCCTATTTACACCCCCTCAAGATAGTGTACAATTGTACATGGTTCTTTGCTAGTAAATTGAAGTCTTGTCCAAAAAGAATGTGCTAGTTGTAATTAGCTCTCCAAAACCCATATTTTCCCACCCTTTTCTATGTACTCCTAAGTATCTTCCCCTATCTTCTTCAGTACATACTTTTTATATATGTACAAGAAAAATGTACTATCATATATCATATATGCTAACACTTTCACTATTTTGGATCTAGTCCAAGTTTACATATCTCTTCCACAGGTGGAGTATCCCACTTAGCTGCTCTTTCCTTCATTTGCGTAAAATCATTTACACATTGTTCCACATTCATAGACCCAATACTCCTCCGGAACTGGGCCAGTCTTTCTCCAACAGCACCATCGAATATCTTTTCCCAGCCCTTTTCCCACTCTCCACTAGCATCACACAGCTCAAGTGTGCCATTTCTCCAAGGAGTCCAACTCCACCCTTTTCTCAGCCCAAGCATTACATCCGCCACACAGTCCCCATCACAAGCGGACTTGCAGGGCCTGCATTTGGCCCCACTCAGAGGCCCACGGCTCGATAGAGCAGCGACAGGCACACCGAAGCCACTTGGAGGGAATGAGTACTTTCGGTCCGTTACAATGCAGAAAGGCTGGGGCGGGGTCTGGAAAGAAACATTGTGGGCTGTTAGTTGGGCCTTGAACGAGGTCTCAGAGTTGAGGCCGGTGTAGTTGAGACCATCCAGGATGGAAACCAGAGAGAGACGAGAGAGGGCCACCACGGAGGAGCTGTAGTCCCCAATGCCGAACCGGTCATTGAGGCCACCAAATGAGGACCCAGGTGGGACTACATAGCTACCCTGAACAAAGCTACTTGGGTCCAATGGAGCAGACCAATAGCCATCAACTCGGGTCCGGACGATCCAATCATATGTAAACCCATGCTCCTTTTGGTGATCTTCAATCATTGTCAAGCAACCTTCCACCAGGTTGAAGTATTGAAGTAATCCCTATAAGTTATTTAAAGAACTGACCGTCAGTGAAAAAAAATTTGTACCAATGAAAGAATTGATGATACACATACTGATGCAAGAAGGAAAGCAAAAAGCCTTGCAACAGCACAACATAGAGAATTAGAGGAACAAGATGCATTTTCTTGTGAGCTCGGTTGGAAGATATAAAACACAAGCATAGATCATCTACTAGTCTACAACTACTAAAATTACACCAACTATACAACTTTGATCACCAAATCACATGTAAAAGTTTATCACCATTTGGCACATCATAAGTCGTGGTCCCAAGCGTAACAAATAGGTGATTCCGTTGCACCAAACTTTGGAAAGCAATTCGTTAGCTGAAATACTCTAGTCTATAACCTTTTTTCTTATCATGCTGCAATTTACTGCTTAGAAACAGAACGGATCACAGAACGGATCACAGTTTTTTACTACAGAGCTACTAAATCCTTAGATTTCTGACATGTGGTGTCCATTATGGATCTACAAAAACCTTTGTTGCTAGAATCCCTATCTTATCTTTTAATCTTTACGTAAACATAGGCAGATGCCCCAGAAAAAAGCTACGGAGTATGGACCAAAGGCTGTCAATCCATTACATCTTTTCAAACTTTTAAGGGGGGAGCAAAGTAATGGAAAAATAATTAAAAAAAAGCTTGTACATCGCATTCTAGTAACCTTTGTTCCCTGTACTTACTAAGCTTTCAATGAGTTTTGACGCATCACTCTAGTGAATAACCACATACAATTAAGAACTTACTGTTATTTCAAGCAGATTAAAAGTTTCTAACTTACGACACAAAAATGTTTAAGGTAAAGCTTAATTTGGAGCAGTTTCTTGTATCAATCGCCCAAGAAGAGTGACCTATTAGCTGACGACTTAGGGTCACATGATGACATGAGAGTCCCATATATTCATCATTGATAAGGGACAATGACATCCAAACTCCAGTCAATTCGAGAAGCTTAATCATGTTTCTCTTAAGCTATGGGACATAAACAATTACATAACAGGTGTAACCAGATAAGTACACCTAGGCTCATGTTCTTAGATCTAACTTCAACGCTGTTAAGCTGTCATGAATCTAATGATGCTTACTAGTGGGCCAAAGTCCAAAGGTAGCTATTTGACCTCCTTAATCATTAATCAATCCTTTGCAAAATACGTGAAATGTAAACGGTGGGAAAAACTACTACTAGTATGAAGCTACAAGTTACAACCTAGCTCGCGTATGTAGACATAAAATGACAAAAAGAGAGGCATGTTCTACGATCTACGCTCTTAACTTGTCTATGGACAAGCTCATGGAAATAGAAACAAATGTTAAGCGTGGTATGTGGACCCGCAGTCTTTCCCATGATTAGTAAGATGAGAGTGTTTATTCTATTCAAGAACCGTGACCTGACAAACCGTTTTATTTGAGTCTTATATTTCAATATAAACAACAATAAGGAGGTGCAACAGGAAATTAGTCGACGCACACTCCTTAAACTTGTACTGTACTCTCAATGGTCTTTAAAGTTGTTTTCGTTTAGCGTGCTTGAGTTTTAGCTTTAGTAGCACTTAAAAAGGGTTTATCATAAATTTTGTTTGATAAAGTACTTTCTTAAACTTTTAGAGATTCCGAAGTCAAATCTTCTATAAAAATAAGGACTCGTAGAGTACTCAACTAGAAAGTCATTTAAACAATAGGGGCACCAATTGCATCTTACTTACATAAAGAAGTTCTCTGTATATGAAGAAATATTTTAGTCAAAACATACATGGTTACCCTCATACCAGCACGGACTATGAAAGAGAGATGTGTCTAACTTCTTTTAGACACAGTTGCCACTCATAAAGTCCAAAGTTGTAAACAGAACTTCGATCAAAAGTCTAGTAATTTGGTTATACCATTGTAAACGACTAATAATCTAGCGGAAGCATCTTCGATTTAATTGAGAATTTACAAAGACTCAACCACAGTGGAGTACCCAATTATGCACATAGGACCGCTACAGAATTGGCGGGTGAGGAACTAGAGTTAAATTAAGGAAAAATTAATGGCAATAATCCCAACTTTGGGCGGTATTCCTACAATAATCCCACCTATGCGTAATCCCACAATAAGCCGAACTTTGGCTCATTTATTCCCAAAACAGTCCATTTGACCCCGAACCTAGACTCCTAACCATGATTTGACCCGAACCTCCTTCTTTTCTCTCTCCTCACCATCACCTCCTCTTCCCCTGCCCTCTTTTACATCCTTACCACCATA